>PVJO010009077.1:0-71559 GCA_004026905.1 Hystrix cristata
CTAGAAGAACAGAGCTGGATCTCACAATGCAGCCTGTGCCTGTGTTGGGGGGCAAGGCTGAAACTCTAGACAGGCCAGATGGCTAGAGTTACATGAGATGGGGAAGCTGCAGACAGAGCCCTGGAGATCTGCAGAGGATTCTTCCATGTATTCAAGACAGTCAGGATCAGTGGACAAATCACTTCCTCAAAGACACAGAGAGAACATGCCTGGCATTCACACAGAGCTGGAAATGGACCTGTTCCCACCACCAGACTGGAAAACAACATAATCCACCCAGTCCTCGGTTAAGTACTTAGAAGAGTCTTATCACAGTAGTGGTGATAATTAGCACTGGGGTAAACACTGCTCTGTTCCCTTCTAACAGATTTTAAAATCAACTGTCTCCAAGCAATGGGACCACATCCCCCCCCAAAAAATTTAAAAAGCAAGTATATTTAAAAGAATGTAAAAATATCCAGCACCAAAGTAAAATCTACAATCTCTGACATCTAACCAAAAATTAGCAAGCATGCAAAGAAATAATAAAGATGAACCATAGAAGAGGAGGAGGAATAAAATAATCAAACATTAGACATGACAAAAGACAGATTGGTGAGCTTGAAGACACAGCAAGAGAAACCATCTGAAGCAAAACAGAAGAAAACAAGGACTCAAAAGGAAACAGGAAAAAGAACCAAAAACAAGGAACAGCGCTTTAGTGACCTGGGGGACTACAAAAGGTAACCCGAGATACTCTTAATTGATGGCGGTAGGGGGCAAAAGTTTTTTGAATAATGGCTAGAATGTTTCAAAATGGATAAAAAGTTGTTGAACCCTAAGCAGAAGAAACACAAAGAAAACATAAAAATATGAGTAGCAAAATTACTCAAAATGTATAAAAAGAGAAAACCTTACCGATTTTCCACCCACTGGAAATAATATAATACAAGCAGGAAGACACTAGAGCAATACCTTAAGGGACAAAAGGAAAAAGTCATCTTAGAGTTTCATACCTGCAGAAATATTTTCAAAAATGAAAAAATATATACAAAAACTGAAGAAATTCATTGTCAGCACCTTCAAGCGGGAGCGTACCAGATAGAAATGTGGATTTTCACAAAGGAATGAAAAGAACTAGAAGCTACAACAATGTAGTACATAAATAATATTTTCTCACTACTTGTTACCAAATTTCATTATTTAAGTGAAAAGTATTTCAAAATCATATGAGGTTTATAACATGTAGAAATAAAGTGTATGAAAACAACAGCATGACTATGGGGGGATAATGGTATAGTTATATCATATTAAAATAATATAATATCAATAGACGGTACACTGTTATGAGCTAAAGATGTACATTCTAAGTCTTGAGACAATCACTAAAGCAAAGGGTTAGAGTTACTAAATTGACAAAAAAGATAAATGGGATTAAAATAAATAGTACAAAAGAAGGTAGATAAAAGATATACTGGTTAAAAGAAAAAGAATGGAAAGACTTACCATGCAAACACTAACCAAAACTGCGAGTAGAAATAGATAAATCCACCATTATGTTTGGAGAGGTCGACCCCTGTACTTTTCTTTCACTAACTGTGAGTAGACAGAAAACCTATAATGATCTAACAGCTTTGAACAGCACCATACACTAGCTTGGCCTCTCCGACAGTTACAAAACCTTCCATTCAGAAATAGCAGAAAACATTCTTTTTAAGTGTAGAGGGAATAACCGCCAAGAGAGATCACACTGCAGACCACGAAATAAGTTTCAATGCGTATAAAAGAACTCAAGTCACACAGTGTTATCTCTGACTACAAAGGAATTAAATTCAAAATGGGAACAGATATTGAGACGGAAAAGAAAGAAGGCAACATAATTTCACATTCCAATGACATGTAAATGATAAGGTGCTACTAAAATAACTTTAAATCAGATTTGAAAAGATGAAATTTCCAGAAGAAACAAACTATACTTACAACAAATAGAATAACAATTTGAAGAAACTGAATCAACGTTTTAGTACCTTTCTTTAAAATTGTTCGAAATTACATGGTGTTACAGCAACTTGACAGCACAGTCCCTTCGGGTGCATGAATAAACACACACGCCCTGATCCAGCCAGACTGGTAAGTATCAGTGAACACACCAGAACATTTCTAGTATATGTTCATCAGAAGTCATATCAATAATATTCATAGTAATTTGATATGAACAGTAAAAAAGTTATAAACAACACAAATGTCTACCCACAATAGACTGAGTAAATAAAGAGAGTCAAATCCAATAGGCTATCATATGACAACAAAAAATGAACGAACTTCAGTCACATATTTCAGATGAATGAATCTCACAAACATACGATTAAAAGACCAGATTGCCAATAAATTCATCCTCGTGATTTTATTTACATTTTTTAAAGTTAAAAAAGTGAAACTAAGTAACATTCTTGAAAGGAAAGACAGGCACAGGATTAAGGGAAATGACTGCTAGTGGAGGAGGAGAGCGCTCGACTCAGGAAAAGGCATCTATGGCCTCAGTTGGCAGATGTTCTCTACAAAGGGCTGAAAGTTAGCGATTTTGGTCGTGGGTCTCCAGGTCTCTGCTGAACTCCTCTGCCTCGCTATTAACAAGAAAGTAGCACAGTCAACATATAAATACACCGTTTCCCAGTATGACGTTATTCACAAAACCAGGTGTGGGGCCGGATTTTGCCTGTTACCAGAAGATTTGCCAGACCCAGATGCAACAATCAGCAGTAGACTTATGGACTTTCAATAATTATTATTTAAAGAGTACGTACATACATGCATATATATGTATATTTATTTACATGCAATCAGTTACTTGGGATCTGTTGTGCAACTGGACTTTAAAAATGCAAAGCTATAACCTAAAATAATTTATTTGAGCATTATTTTCCTGAGTTTTGCTTCTCTCTGTGCCCCATGAATTTCTTATTTTTCTATTATTGCTCGGCACAAGTATGATAAAATTGTCCACATCTGTTATTTATCTTTCTGTCCTGGGGCAAGGCAAATGTGTATAGTTCCCCTCAAGGTAACAGGAACCATATGGAGCCTGTAGAATTATACGTATTATCAGTTTACAAATTTGAACTTTTCCAAAGATCGTTCACAGGCAGCTCTGGGTTCTTGGGTGCAAGAGTTTGTACAGAGATGTTTATATTCGGCAAACATATTGGTGTAAAACATGCTCGCAGCTGGTGCCTCATCAGAGTGAGAGGGCTGAGCTGCGGTTTGCAGTGGTTCTCAAACTACATATTAGCACTGCCTTGTAGGCATTAAAAGATCCCAGTGCACAAGCCACACCCCTTGTCAATTGAATTGGAATCTGTGGGGTAGATTCAGTGGTATCAGTTCTTTTTCAGCTTTGTTTTGTTTTGTTTTTAATCCTCCAGGCCATTCCATTATGCAAGCCAGTTTGGGCATCGCAAAGAGCTTTGGGGGCAGGAGCTGCAAAGGAAATGTGTAAGTACCAAAACACTTCATTTCGCAATGATTTTTTTTGCTAACATAATTAGATGATGTGTATGTCTGGGCAAAAACTTCATCCTACTCAAAATCTGATTAGCATCCCTTATCTCTTTAGAATATCCTTCCCACAAACAGCAAACACTGATGTGACAAGGCCAGGAGGATGAGAGAGACAGACAGAGACAGAGACAGAGTGGAAACCGAATCCATTCATCCAATTTTCAAGTCAATTGCTATTCATTCAACAAGCTACATCCTGGACTTAACACAAACTCTGTGTCTGTTTTCCCTAATCACATGCAGTTGGCCTTCAAACTGAGACCAGAAGGTGACACGGGAGGTACCTTCCAGACACCAGCTGGCTCCAATTCAGCATCTGAGAAGGGGCCGTGTGCAACAGTGGGCCACTTTTCAGAGCAGGAGGCGCTCTGAAGAAGACCTGCTTTGATCTCTCGTAGACATTTTCACTCCTGTGAAACGGCGGACTCCACAGTTCCCTACAATGGTCTCAGTGTCTATGAAATCCTTTCCCAAGTTGCCTCTTGTTGTGGAGAAACAATGAGACATTTGAGTCACTATCCAGAGCCCTGCCAAGCGTCTTATCTTGTAGTCTTCATAGAAATAATACTCTGAATGATAAGTCCTATTGGTGTGTAATGCTGCCTTGCCACACTGAACCTGCTTCAGGTAAGTGATTAAAAATTTTTGCAAAATAAGAGATTACTCAGTAGCATCATCTCTGAAGCTGTCTCTTGCTCCAGGATCTAAGCTTATCTGAATTTGAGCCTCTGGAAGTGGATATGTGGAGGAGTGGGTGAAGCCAGACCGATGAGGCAAGTATCAACTTTACCATGTATCATGGGTAAGCTACTTACTCTTTCCAAGCCTCAAATCCTGCACCTCTGAAAGGGAGCTTAGGGCTGTATTTCCCTCGCGGGCCTGGAGAATCAGACAGTTGGAAATGCAGGCTCTGGAACCAGGCTCTGTGGCCGGAGCCCTGCCTCAGCAGATGCGGCCACGTGTCCTTCTGAGCAAGGTACTTAAATTTCTGTGCTTCATTTCCTTTACTTGTGAAATCAAGATTTTACAATGGCTATTTTGTAAGGTGGTCATGAGATTAAATATGTATTAAATGTACAGAACCTGGAAAATAATAAACATTTAAAAATAAAAATTATGATTATCATCATCCAATTCATCAGAGCAAAATGAGACTACACAAAGGATGTAGCTCTAAATACTACAGACATGCATGTTCCCAAACTCCCACCCCTCCCCACGTCCAGAGGGCCCTCAACCCCAAGGACTCTAATAGCAAGAGAGACTGAACCCGGGACTCCCAGGACTAGGAAAATTGGCTCAAAGTGTGTGAGCTGAGAGGTGCCATACAATGGAAAATGATAATAAATGAGAGTTACAGAGACAAGTCTCAGAAATTTGAAATTATATGTACAGAGCAAAGACCGAAAAATATCCACACACCATAACAGAAGTTCCTGAGAGGCTTGTTGCAAAAAAGTTAAACTTCCCTTTCTCCAAGTCTGCGTAATGGAATAAACACTTACATACAGCAATAAGCCAAACTCCATACTTTGCCAGAAATGCGGCCCTTGGGAACTTGTGTAGGAAATCCTGGCCACGTTCCATGATGTCAACGGGAAGCTGAGACATCCACCTCGCATCTTGACTGAGTGATACACTTCTGGGTGGAGGTAAATTACGAGACGTCACTGTGGGTTCTAAGAAAGATGTGTGGAAAGCAAACGCTCATCCGTTACCATCACAGTCCCCTTGCTTGACTAAAGAGATCCAAACAACAACAACAACAACAACAACAACAACAACAACAAGCTTTTGTAGAAGAAACTCATGGAAGAATGCCAAATAGGACAGATGTTGAGGGATTTCTGTTAGGTGTGCTGCAAACAGTATTGACTGCAGTTTTAGTCCCTGTCGCTTGCTGTAACAAAACCCCTGCAGCTAGGCCCCGTGTAAGGGTGCAAGGCTTTTAGCTGGCATTTTCGGAGGCTGAGAGTCAAAGACAGAGCAGCCCATCGGTCCCGGGTGCAATGGAGGCCTCCAGACCACAGCACAGCACAGTAGAGAAGCAGAAGGGAAGCGGCCAGGAGAAGCGGCCAAGCACACCGGTGACCTCGGCTTCACGGCAACCCACTATCGAGAGCACTAACTCGCTCCGGGACATGAACAGCAACCCTCTGAGGGTGGCTCCGTCGTGACACAATCACCTGCCAGGAAGCACCACGTCTAAAGATCCCCCACGTCTCGGGCACCGCACTGAGCAGATGCTCCCAGGACAGGAAACCACATCCAAAGCAAGCGTCTTCCAACCCATGATCCCCTGTATGGGAACACGGCCGCTCGCCACTCGGCAGTCAGCACAGGACGCGTTGCTTGGGTGAGCACCACGTCCTAACAAGCACTGAAGGCCGCCCACAGAAGGGCCCTCATGAGCACGCTTCCTCCCACTGATTCTAACGTAGGAAAACAGGCCCAGGCAATGGGGGACTCCAAGTGCCACATGCCTGGGACAGGTGGAGGTCGCCGTGTCCCCTTAGCAGCTGAGACAGTCGGGGAGGAGCCTGTGTGGGTCTGGGCCTTGCTGTCGCACTGCGTCTGACTCCGCTTCCTTCCTGATTTTGCCCCATTCTCTGAAACTCTGTATCAACACAATAAAGTCTGAGAAAACCTAATCTCCCCTTTCTCTCTACCGCAGCGACTCGATGCCTAAGAAAATCATCCTTAGTTTTCCAAAAAGATAAAATTAAAGTTTCCACTCCGGGGATGACACAAATTACCACCTTTCTTACAAGGCACAGAAATTTAAAATGTCTTTGAAAGTTCGAAGGAACCAGAGACAAGGTCCTCTTAAGAAACAGAATTATCATCCTGTGAAGCCTGTCTGGAAATAACACTTAACAAAGTCTGGAACTCATATCCTTGATAGGATTTAAGGAACTATGAAATGTACAATGGGAAGGCAGAAGAGGAAGCATGCAACCTGAGATAAGAAGACTTCGTGGAGGTAAAAACCGTAACTGTGTAATTTGAAGCCAAGGATGGCAGTGTGACGCTGAGAACATATTGCAGCAGAGAAACATCGATGCCAAGTGCTCTCCCAGAAAAAAATGCCACATTATACTTGTTTGTACTTGCATGAAAAACTTGTGGAATGTTAGGCAAAATATGATAAGAGTAACAAGATTGCTGGTAGTAGCAGCAGTAATAGGCAGATGGGAGAGGAATAGGACAGAAGGTTTTGCCTGAGAAAGAGATTCCTGTATATTTGACCATTTTTTATTGCGGTATGACTGACATACAAAAAAGTTGTACATATTTTATATACACAATTCATACAGAGAATGCATATATAGATGCACTATAAGAAAGTATCCACTCATGACCCCTTGCACTGTACAGTGCCCTTAACTTGACCATCTTCTCTAAAAGTTTCCTACGTGCTCTTTTATATGAGAATATTTGCATATGATGTATCTTCTTAAAAACATTTAAAAGCATGTATCACAGTTCTGTAAACTGTATGCACTGAGTTGTACACAGTTTACAGGTCTCCTAAGTGAAATGGTGCGTCCTTCGAGGAACACCGTCCTGATCTCTCCTGTCCCCAAGCTCTGGGACTCACCATTCTATCGTCAATTCTACAAGCTTTTCCATTTTAGATTATTACGATAAACAGAATCACACAGTATTTGTTCTGTGTCTGGGGTTTTTGGTTATACATCTTGTAGCAGATATCAGGATTTACTTCTTTTTTAGTGTAATACCACATTTTCTTTACCCAGTTTTGTGTCGGTGGATACGTAGGTTGTTTGCATTCTTGGCTACTTACACAATGCTGAAATGAACATGAAAGTGCAGGTAATGCTTTGAGATTTTGGTTTCAGTTCTTCTGGACAGATAACCAGAGATGGGACTCTGGATCAAAGGACAGTTTTACTTTTAATATTTGGACCAACTGCTATGCTGTTTTCTATAGCTGTGCCAATTCATATGTCAGTCTACAGTGCCTGAGTGTCACCTTTTCTCCACATCCACATCCTTGCCGATACTTGTGACTTGTGGTTTTTATCTCAAATAGCTATTTTAACAGGCCAGTGTTGCTATCTCACTGTGGTTTTTATTTGCATTCCCTCATGATCAGTGATATTGAGCAGTTAGCTATGGTATGTTTTCTTTGGAGACGTGTCTATTTGGGTCTTTGGACCATTGTAAATAATCAGGCCACTTGATTTTGTTAAATTATTGAGTTGTAAGAGTACCTTGCATATTTTGGTTATTAATCCCTTTATCCCTTTTCACACATAGTATTTGCAAATATTTTCTTGAGTTTCGGAGGTTACCTTTTGATTTCATTTATTATTTTATTTGCAGGGCAGAAGTTTTATAGTTTCATGCTGTCCCACTTGTCTAGTTTAGCTTTTAGTGCCTCAGCTTTAGGTATCAACTGCTAGTAGCCAAAATAAAAAAGCCAGAATCTTCTGTTTCATTAGCTTTTGAACAAAGTGAGTGTGTTATACAAATAAAGATGTTGATAATTCTATGAATATAATATTCGGAAATATTAGGATAGTATCAGAAGAAAAGATGATACTTCAAAGTCACTTCTGAAGGGAAAAATATGAGTAATTTGTAAGTGTACTACATATAAAAGTAATAATATGTACACAAAATCCTAATAATATCAATGAAAACAAGGAAGGAGAATTTTACAGAAAAATAAAAGCATATCAAATGTATTACTTTCCAGAGCAGAAATGAAGCAATTCTATTCTAGTCATCATAATTCTTTTTTTTTTTAAGGTGAAGTTCACATAATGCAAAATTAACCATTTTAAAGTGAACGGTTTAGTGGCATTCAGTACATTCACAATCTGTGTCACCACCTCCTCTACCCAGTTCCTAAACACTGTCATTGTTTCCTCAAAACATGCTGTACCCATTAAGCAGTTGTTCTTTATTCCTCCCTTGTCCTAGACCCTCGTAACCACCAATCTGAAGTCTAGCTCTATAAATTTACTTATTCTAAACAGTTCATATAAATGGAATCCCATGATGGCTTCTTTCACTTAGCATGACGTTTTTAAGGTTCATCTATGTTGTTGCAAAGATTAAAACATCATTTTTATAACTACATAATATTTCACTGTATGTATATATTACATTTCCATCCTTTTATGGACAGCAGGTTTGCTTCTACTATTCAAGGGTTTTGAACAGGGTGAACATGTGTGTACATGCTGAAGAGAAAACATAGAGCTCTTGGATTTAGCAACGGATTCTTATGACACTAAAATCACAAGCCAGAAAAGAAAAATTAGGTAAGTCAGACTTAAAGCTCAAAACTTCTGCACGTTGAAGAACATCGTCAAGAAAGTGAGATACCACACAGAGAATGGGAGAGAAATATCTGCGAATTAGATAGCTGAGGAGAATCTGGTATCCAGAATAAATATATAAATAAGTCTTTAGCTCGACCACAAAAGGTCAAAAGAAAACTCCAATTTTAAAAATGACAAATGAGGTGCAATTACATTTCTCTAAAGATGTCATACAAATGATCAACAAGAAGTTGAAAAATATACTCAAAATTACTAGTCATTAAGAAAATGCAAATTAAAATTATAATACAGTTTATCATGTCTTCAGATAAGGCAGACATTCACTTCTTTAAAAGGATAAGAAAGTATTAAATTCAAGACTTCATAAAAAAAGACTTCATATATCAAAAAGAGTTTTCACTCATTTCAGTGATTAAGATTGATAATATTAAAATTAAATATCTAAATTCAAAAGTCAGCAAAATCTTAACTCATCTTACCTCTTATATTTTACTGTTGGCCAAACCCTAGCAGGATTAGAATGCTTAATTTTTGGAACTGTAGACTACTAAGATTATATGATGGGTCCAGCACCACAAAACAAGGCAGGGCTGGATAAGGAAGGACTTACAGACCAAATTTGGCCACATGGGGTCCAGTTGACACACGTTACATCCAGCAAAGCTTTGTGTAATGTATTCTGCTGTGTTAGTGTAGACACTTCCTAGTTTGGGTTTTTACCATATTGAGTTATTTTTGGCATGAAATCCCACTCTCATATGGTACATAAATACGTTCAGACTTCTCCCATTCGCTTTGAATATAAAGTTTCCCTCCTCTAATGTAAGCAATCACAATATTTTGTGCTCATAGAAAACCTGTTATTCATGGGATGTCCAGCACTTTGGCAGAATAAACAGTTCTGATCATTTTCCCAAGCCTGTGGGGCCTCAGCTGCATTACAACTTGTGGTTCTCCTCAGGTGCCAAACCATTTCAGATAACTGCTCCAATCCACTCCCCCACCTCCCTTTTCCATGTTAGATAAAATGGGAAAGAATTGCACACTCCCCATTTTCTTCTGGAAATCCCTGCTCCATGAAGCTGAGCTTCCGATTGGAAGAGTTTTCTTATCTCTCCTCCCTTCCCCCATCTCTCCAGCAGAATTAGGTACTTCCCTCCTTTCAAGCTCCATTTCCCCTGCTCACATCTCGACCACGGTTTAGTTGTTACTAGTATGAGCTTTGCAATTAGGAGAACTGGGTATCAGTTCTAGCTCCTCCACTAACTGTGCAAACTTGGGGCTCAGTCTCATTGTGCTTGTCCCCAAGCAGTCATAAAAGTGGGACTGAGCCCAGGGGATTACTATAGATCACAAGGGCTTGGTGTGGTTAATGCCTGGGGTCCCAGCAGCTCAGGAGGATCCCTGAGCCCAGGCAATTGGGGCCAGCCTGGGAAACACAGCAGGCCCCACATCTTAAAGATAAGTAAACAAGTAAGTAAATAGATAAACAAATAAGTAAATAACCACAGGAGACAGTGAATGTACAGTACTTGGGCTAGGACCTGGATATGGGGTATACTAATCACCATGGGGAGCCATTGTTAGTAATCCCTCTACCATACTGGTTTCCCTATCATAGTTATCACTACTATTTGGCAATTACAGTAGCTCTTTGCATATACTTGCTTGTGTGTCTTTCTCTACTGAGTTTTCTCTAAGTCCCATAAGGACAAGGCCCTTACTTATTTGACCTTCTTTTGCCAGCCCCTAGCATAGGATCTTAAATGTTGGTTGGACTTACGCATAACCTATTTTTGCTTGCAGCTACTTTATTCAGTCTTTTATCCACTTTCTAGACACCTTATAATCCTCAAGTAATGAGCAAATGATAGTTTAGACTCAGTTCCAACCTTCTTTTCCTTGCACATTGTTTATCCAGATACTGACAGATTTAAAATTTAGCTCAGGCCAAAAGGATAAGTCAAACAGGCTCACAACCAAGGAGGAGAAAGGAATCACTTAGAAAGCCATAAGGAAGATCATCCAGTCTTGAGGAATGAGACTAGTCTGCTCACTGCTATTTCGTTTTATCTAAGTTGCAACATCTTGAAGCTGAAGAATTTTTAGTATATTATTTGTACCTATTGACAGGAATTTGTAGAATCTCAATGTGGTGGGATTTAAAGGCCCTGCGAAAGTACAAGCCAATGTTTGAATTTCCTCCATAAGAACTTTAACAAGTACTTACAGGACGTCTCTGTGTGTGGAGGACCCCAGTGCTTCTTAGAGAGGCTAGCAATTAACAACTATAGCAAATGTCAGTTGCGCGATTGCCAAGTGTTTACTAAGTGGCAGGTTATCTTAGGGTCTTTCCAGATATTATTTCTCCTTCACACAGGTGTGGAATCAGCATCATAGAATCAGGAAGTAGGAGGGGCTGGGGATTTAGCTCAGTGGTTACAGTGCTTGCCTTGCAAGCAGAAGGTCCTGAGTTCGATCCCAGCGCTGAAAAAAAAAAAAAACAAAAACAAAAGAATCCCGCAGTAGGGCTTCTGGTTGGCAGGTAAACAACGTAAGAGGATACTGGCTTAAATAACTTAAGCATTATTTCAGAGGCAAAGAAATGTGAAGATGGACAGTCAAGAACTCACTGAGTAATTCCACAATGTCACCAAGGATCCTGACTCCTTCCAGCCATCCCTCCTACCATCCTTAGCACATGGGTTTTCATCCTTGTGCTTGTGGCCTCCGGGACTCCAGACAGCTGCTAATTCTCAAGGGATCATGTTACCCACAACAATCCACGTGAGAAGCAGGAAGCCAGTGCCCTTTTCCTCTTAGGGCTCTGTCTGCAGATTTCTGTTTCCATTTTTGTGGTTATTATTTATGCCGCTTTAGGGCACTCCCAATAAAGGAGAATAGGATTATTATTCATTACCTCAGAAGAGCTGGTATTTGATCAGAGCAGATGTCCTGGTCTTCCATGATATGGAGAGATCTCTGCCAGCAACCTGGACCAAAAATCTAGGTCCCTTTTACAAAGAAGGTACTAAGTAGGTATTTGGGTAGATATGAACTACAATACAAGTATCATCACCAATTTATAGATAACAGAGCCAAAGTTCTGAGAAATTAAATACTACCCTCAACACCACATGGCTCATAAGTAGAATACAAGATTTTATGTCCACTACCACCACCAAATTAAGCAGTCCTTAAAATATCTGCGGATGTCAAAAAAACAACGAACAAAAAACAGGGGAGTCCTGTAGGATCAGGGATCAGGGCATTCCAGAAGCAAAAAAAGTGAAGAAGGGTGAAGAGAAAAGAAAAAAGTAATTTTTTAGATTCCTCGCATGAGGGAAGTAGTGCTATTTACCTTGTTTCAGCAAAACATAAAGTGACTGGTTTTGTGGAGGAGGGCCCAGAGATGCTAGGCAAGTAGCCCCAGGTTATACAGTGTATTAATATGGTACAGTGATTTGAAACCAAGCAGTCTTACCTCACAGCCCATGATCCTCACATGTTCTTCTTCTGTCATTAGTTTGGGGCTTCTGGAATCAAAACTCGCATCACGAGCTGGAAAGTGCAGGATCAAGCCGAAGGATTGGTGGGAACAGGGAAGGGGTAGAGGGTTGCACACAGCAGCCTTTCCATCCTCTAATTGCCTGCTCTGTGTTTTTAGACCAAGTCTATATTCTGCTGCCCTTCGAGCTGGTCACTCAGAAACAACTCCACTTGGGACATCTCCCCATAAAGTCGTCATGTCTAAATCCCTATTTAAA
Source organism: Hystrix cristata (assembly GCA_004026905.1). NCBI lineage: Eukaryota > Metazoa > Chordata > Mammalia > Rodentia > Hystricidae > Hystrix > Hystrix cristata. The sequence continues at coordinate 12,623 of PVJO010009077.1, forward strand.
ATGACCCTTGTTCAAGGGCACCCGAGAAACCTGGTGGCCATGAGTGGGGTGGGGGCTGATAGAAATTTCCTAAATCCTATGGAAATGCTTGTCTTCTATCCTGACAGTTTGCCAGAGGGAGAGGTAGTCTGGGCTTGTAACAGAACATTATTTTGAGATGAGGTGTGTTAAGAATTATTTCTGCAGAACTCTTACTGCTGTACATAATTCTGCATCAGAATTCCATGTAACTAAGCTAAAACATGAGTAGTAAAAAGATTAAAATAACAAATATCAAACATATCTTTCTAGAAGTTTCTGTGGGGAGTAAGAGTGGGGCTTCGGAGGCAGGAAGCTTCAATTTGGAATTCCAGCTTTGCACTCACTGGCTTGGGATCGTCAACCTGTTTCATTTCTCTGTATCCTTTATTTGTGAAAACAAGACAGACAAAATCGCCTTGTCGTGTGCTTGTGGACACAGGACCCCACAAAGCTCAGCTCGGCTGCCTGGCACATGGCGGATCCAGGCTCCTTCCCCCAGCGTCCCTCTAGGGTGGCATGTGTCCCCCCCTTTTGGGTCAGGGCGAACAAGCTGACCTGCTCCAGGGCCAGGCACTCAATGCCCAGCCCTTAAGGGAAGGCTCCTCTGACATTTGGTAATCATCAGATACGAGCCTTCATGTCACAGGTCAGACTCGGACAACGCAGCTTAAAGAAGCCAGTTGCCTACAAGTGGAAAGCTGTCTGGCAATTAGACAAATTTATAGGCATTTCTAAAACTCCTTGGGGCCTGGGAGGAAAAGGGAGGTAGGAGTAGTGGTGTATCATCAAAGGCTCAATCACATCCACATCCAATTAGAACCACTGCTTAGAGAAAAAGGTGAGGAAACAATGAAAAGGCAGGAAAAACATTTTTCAAGACTTCTGAGTAGTGGCAGCAAGCCCACTGTTATATTTTAGATTATAAATGTCCCCCCAAAGCCTCATGTGTCCAGAGGTGGGGCTTTTGAGTGGTGCCTGGATCACGGGGGTTCTCCTCAGCGCATCAAGCCACCGATGAACCCACAGCTGCCGTGCTCTGGGGTCACTCGGCTGCCACTCGGAAGGTGCGGGGCTCTCCCCAGCTCCGGCCTCCTCCCCTGCCTTCTCTGCTGTGAGCCAGACACCTGTGGGCCAAGACCTCTGAGGCTGTGCGCGAAAGAGACCTGCCCCCTTTACATTGAAGAAGCTATTTTGTCCCAGTGACGAACAAAGGCCTAACTGTGGTAGTCACTGTGTTTCATTTTTCAACCCTCCTCTCGTTCATTTTGTTTGATTTTGTTTCGGGGGCATATTATTAATAGAGGAAGGTGAATTTTGTTTTTGGAAATTCATACACTCATTTAATATATTTTAATCATGTTTGATCCCATTATCGCCCTCTCTCTTTCTTCCCCCTTCTCTTAATCTTCTTCCCCATCACCAGAAGTCCACCTTCTAGTTCTCTCTCATCTCTCATTTATTTATTTCTTTGTTTTGTTGGTTGGTTTCTTATATAAGACAAAACATAATATTTAACTGTCTGAATCTGGATTATTTTGCTTAACGTAATGGTTTCCAGTTTTATACATCTTGCTGCAAATAACATGATTTTATTCTTGCGTATGGCTGAATAATGTGCCATTGTGTATGTATACTACATTTTCTTTATCCATTCATCCGCGGATGGGCATCTAGACTTTCCACAGCTTAGTTACTGTGAATTGCAACCCTCTAAATCTGAGTATGTTTGTATCATTATAACAGGCTGTCTTTAATTATTTGGGGAATGTATACCCAAGAGTAGTTTAGGTGACTCATACGGTATTCATATTTTTTGTTGTTTGAGAACTCTTCATGCAGATTTCTGCAGTGTTTGTACTAGCTACATTCCCATCAGCAAAGTAGGAGGATTCCTTTGTGCTTCACACCCTCACCAGCATTTGTGGCTTTTTGTGTTCTTAGAGATGGAGTTTTGGGGGTTTTCTATATAGAGGATCATGTCACTCACAAATAGCGATAATTTAACTTCTTCCTTTCCTATCTTTATTCCTTTCATTTCTTTCTCTTGTCTAGTTTCTCTGGCTAATGTTTCCAAAATATCAAATAAGAGTGGTGGTAGTGGACATCCTCGTCTTTTTCTTGATTTTATAGTGAAAGCTTTCAGTTTTTGACCATTTAGTATGATACAAATGGATAAAGAAGATGTGGGGTTTTTATGCAATGGAGTACTACTCTGCCATAAAAAGGATAAATTTGAAACATTTCTAGGTAAGTGGATGCACCTTGAGAACATATTCTTAAGTGAAATAAATCAGACAAGTACGTATTACATTGTTTCTCTAGTATGGAAAACTGTAAGTGTAAAAAGGATGAAAATGTATACTAGATATTGTGAAAAAGAAAGAAAATATCCAAATGGGAAGGAGAACTAGGGAGGGGGGAAGGGAAAAGGAAGGAAGTTAAAAGGAAAAGAAAAATAGAAAAAAATGGAAAAATGTAAATGAAGTTGTTGTATATAAGGAAGCGAGGAGGAGTTGAAGGGAGGGGTGGGGAAGGGGGAAAGAAAAACAAGATATATCATGTCCGGGTACAAATTAACTACGATGAATGCGATTTTTACATATATCCAAAATGTACCAATAAAACTTCTTGTTCAATTAAAAAAAAAAAAGATAGCTACTGAGACTGGGGTAAGATGGAATCTCAGATTGGTTTGATTTCCATTTCCCTAATGCCTCAAGATGTTGAACTTTTTTTTATATATACTGGCCATGTCTACTTCTTCTTTTGAGAATTGTCAGTTCAGTTCATTTGCCCATGTTTTCATTGGGTCATTTATTTGGGAGGATTAATTTTTTGAGTTATTTACATATTCGCGATATGAACCTTGTATCAAAAGAGTAGCCAGCAATAATTTTCTCTCGTGCTGTAGGTTGTCTCTTTGGTTGGTTATTTCCTTCGTTGTGTGCATTTAAAATTTGATGTAATCGCATGTGTTGATGCTCGATATTGTTTCCCATACTTTTGCAGTCCTGTTCAGGAAGTTACTGGCTGTGTCTAAGGCTTCACGTGTTTCCCCTGTTATCTCCCTGCAGTTTCAAAGAGTCTAGCTGTGTATCTAGGTCTTTGATCTATTTTAGCACAGGTTGAGAGAAGGATTTAATTTCAATCTTGTGCGTGAGATACACGGTTTTCCCAGCATTATTTATTAGACTGTCTTTTCTCCAGCATGTGTTTTTGGCGGCTTTGTCAAAAATAAGATGACTTTAGACTCCCCTCGCTTGCTTTTATCCACGGCCTCCAAAGGAAAAATTTGGGAGACTTTGTTCTTTCCACAAACTTGGATGGTGTCTTTTTCCCTAATCCGGAAAGCAGATGTTTTTGACTCAGCCTGGGAAGTGAATGTCATTTTATTTACTTATTTATTTCTACAGAAATGTTTGAGCCATTGAAATGCGTGGATCTTCCCAGTGACTATTTCTTTACAGCATTTTACTTTGGCTTCGTTTTTTTTCTTCTTTGCCTTGATTCCCAACTTAATAAGGAATGGCTGGATACTGTAACTTTTTGGCACAAATACTGAAAAAGAAAAAAAGAAAGAAAAAAAAAAGGAGGGGGAGTTCCTTTCTAGGCCCAAATTGTTTGTGCTCTTTGTACGGGTGGTGCCACCTGACGCCCCTGGGAAGGGTAGGGTTTCCCCACATCCATCACGCCTACAGAGGACCGTGTCAAGAGGCCCCGGGCCTCCCCCAGCCTCATCTATGACCGCTTATTCACCACATTGTGTTCCGAAGACGCCCAGGCTGTGATGGAAAAGGTGCATTCCTGCCTAGCTGCTCCGGACACTGACCCTTTTGTGAGCCAGCTTTCCCCTCCTATTTCTGTGTCTATGACCTTCTGTCAGCACTGAGAGCCGTCTCAAGGGTTAGCTCGAAAGGTACAACTATTCCGAAAATATTGGCCCACAACCATCGACATTTACATATGAGTAAAAAGATACGTCTGTAACAAAGTCAGACAACAATACTCCAGGATTTCAAAGTACATTTTACAATACCATCTTAATAGTGGCTGATGTCAGAATTTACATGGCGCTAATCTGATAAAAGTGTGCAGGGATTTCAGCAAACATGAGACCAGCACATAGCAAAATGCTGTCAGTTCATTGTGCTTGTTTGTTGTTGTCTGTTTGAGGTCATCGTTTATCATTTTGAAAGTGTTCCAGCCTGATTTATATACTTTTATAAAAAGTCTCCTTTTCTGCTGAGATCAGATTTAGATAAACTTAGTCGATCAGAATTGGAATCAATGCGTAGGCCTAGAAATTCCCTATCAGGCATCAATGGCTGACTTTCTTAGTCTTGCTTGGTGGGAGAATTTGGAAGGAATAGAGGAACAGGTCAAACTATTCCACCGCTGAGATTTTTGTTTTACTGAAATTAATGAAAGCACTCAGCTATCAAACCTGATAAAATATTGAAACTGATTGGATTGCCTTCAAGATTTTACCCTAAGGAAAGCTGAAATTTGTTTCTGTTTGGAAGCAGTATGCCAGGAATTGCAAAGTGACGCTAGGGCCCAAAGTAGGTGTCTGGAGGGGGTCCAAGCTAGCAGAGGTGCAGGGATAGGAGTAGAGGAACGACCAGAGGGTGCCTGCTCTGCCCAACGCGCTGGGACCCAAGGGGGCAAGATGTTGTTTTTCAGTAAAAGTCAGAAATCCTGCTGCTTAGGTGAAATCTTTAAACATTGGCCACTTTTTTTAAAAGAAGTTCTATATGCCAGTAAAAGAGTCTGTACAATATAGTACAGTAGGGTACCTATACTATCCCACAATTTATCATATATTTCAAAATAACTAAGAGAGCCTGAAGTTTACTAACACATAGAAGTGATAAATATTTGAAGAGATGGAAATGTTAATGACCTTCATTTGATCATTATACATTGTTTATATGTGTACTGAATAACCAAAATCTAGCCCATAAGGAGGTAAATATATTACATGGCATTTAAAGGGGAAAAAAAAAAAAAAAAACCAAGTTTGAGTGCTGAATCTGGCCCAAGTGGTGTCAGTTTTTGATCTCTACACTAGATCAGAACTTGGAGACTTGTCTCCACCCACATGGCCTGTGCCATGAATCCGCAGGTGCGGTGGCCTTGGCCCCACGGCTCCCTGGAGAGTCTGCCTTCATCTTCCGGCTGGAGAATGACTCCAGAGAGGGCAGCTCCCACAGGCATCGCGAGGTCCTTCACTACAACCAGCACACGAGGATTCACTCAAGCACACAGATCTTTGTTTTCTCTGTCTGCCATAACAAATCCCCACTTTAGTGACTTAAAACAATAAGGCAGCTCTGTGGTTTGCAAGTCTGGCATGGATCTCACTTTTCTGGGGACCCGAAGGCAGAATCTTCTTCCTTGACTTTTCTAGTTTCTTGGGGGATGCCCACAGTCCTGTGCTTGCGGCCCCTTCCTCCATCTCTAAAGCCAGCATTTTCGTGGGTGAGTCCTCACAGGGCATGGCTCTGACCTTGCTCCTGTCACCCTGTCTCCTCTGATTCTGGCTTTTCTGCTTCCTCTTCAACTTTTAAGGATACTTCTGACTGCATTGAGCCCACTTGCAGGATCTCCCTATTTTAAAGTCAGTTGATGAGCAACTTAATACCCCTTCACCCTGCAGCCTAACATGTTCATGGGTCTCAGAGATTACAATGTGCGCATCCTTAGTGGAGGAGGGCATGATTCTGCCTCCCAGACAGGAAGGTTTATTGGGATATGGGTGGCCGAAGGTGATGCTGAAGCTTTAAAATAGGAGCAGTAGATGGCAGGTTTTACCCCTGATGAATCCATTTTCCTTTGACTCTGGAATTCTTTCTAAGAAAGATAGCAGTTTCCTGGTGACTTGTGATTTGGCCACTTCTCTAACCTGAGGGCTATGGCGGGGGGCACTTTGCTGCCTGTCCTCACTTCTGCTCTTGTTGAGTCTGGAACCATTGGTGGCCCTGGAGTTCCCAAACGAGAGGACAAACAGCCATAAGCAGGTCAAAGAGAGCACCAAAGAGCATGCAATTGGAATGTTCTTGATCTCCACTTTAAAGGCTCTGGAGAGCCTTGTTCCGGCTCTCCAGAACAAGCACGTGATCATGCAGCTTCGGCATCAGCTCAGCTGGGTCAAGAGACTCCTGGAGACTTGACGGAACGGGGCGATACAGTCTGCAGTGGATTAATCCTGCAGTGGATTACTTCCTGGGTGACTGTGCTCCAGGAGGCCAGCCGTCCAGAGGTGTCACTTGGGGTGTCGGTGTAATGCGTCCTGCGCCAGCACTCCTCCCTCATGCTCTGCTTCTGGCTGCCATGAAGTGAGTGTCTTTGCTCTGCCACACCCTTCCACCATGGAGCTCCTACCTCCGAGCTGGCTGACCATGGCCTGAATCTGTGAGCAAACTAAACCTCTCCTCTGCTAAGTCATGGGCGTCGGGTGCCCTGTGTCCAGAGAATCCGACCAGTACAATACACAGTGGTCCTCCTCAAGATTTCGACTGTCTCGTCATTTAGCCATTCATTTAGCACCTCTGTGAGGAAAAAATGAAAGAATTCTGATAACAAACGCTTTTCCTGCATGTCCACTTAAAATGCCTACAACCGAGGATTTAGCTCTGGTTCTTTTCACTGCTTAGTAAAAACTTACTACATTTTTGTGGATGGCTTCACTGCCTGTAATTCTGTGTCAGGGCTGAGATGGGGAAATGGAAAGAAGATTCCAAAATGAATAAAACATCTCCCAGTCTTCATTCCCTTATCGAGTTACAATTGAGTTAAAAAAAAAAAAAAAAAAGGTAACCAAGGCGAGGAATGAGCATGTGCTGGCAAACAGAGAATTCTGCACGGAGCTTCACAATGCCAAAGTGGAACGCTGAGGGTACAATTTGGTTTTCTACCTTGAAATTCAGTTTAATTACCATTCAGTGAGGTGACCTGGAAAAGAACATATCAAGTTGGGCGGAAAAGTTAAAAGTAGCAACACAAGTAGTTTTTGATTGATGCACATTTTGGCAGATAGGAGCTAACTTGTGAAATTCAAAATATAAAATATTCTACGAGTGTAAAATGATAAAAATTGTTACTGTTGGTTATCAGCGTGACATAAAGGTCATACTATTGTAACCATTTTAAAAGAAATCAAGCCGGTCCTCCTTTCTAGGCTGAGAAGTTGATGAAGAGACAGATTCCGATTTACTTTGTGTTTCCAAACTTAGGTCGCACTTAGTGCCTGGTAGATACCTCATACGGACATAGTTTGGGGTCTGCCCTGCTTTGCTCTGAGCTCCGTTCTCCAGCTAATCCACGACATCACAAAAACATAGGGCTGTGCAGGGCTGCAGCTCCTGCGACCTTCACCCCCTCGGGTGACGCCGTGCTTGTGTTACGCAGTTAAAATTGATAATCAGCTCACCTGAAAACCAGTGAAATTATCTGGGGCCATCGCGGGAGTCCTCCAGAGTGGCAGGGTCCCAGCACAGGGAAGAGGAGGGCGTTTTGTGTGCAGCAGGACAGTCAGAGGGACACGCAAGGAGTGTCCCATTTCTGGCTCCGAGCTGTGGAGGGCACAGCTGAGTGAGGGCGGGGGAGCGCGGGGCAGTTCCATACACCAGTCCAGAGGAAAATGGGAAGCTTAATCTCACAGCTGTGCACAAGCGAGTTCTGCCAACGGCCCCAGCGAAGCAGCCCTCTCCAAGCCCTCTGAAGGGGCATGGTCTCACCGAGACCTCGATCCGGGTCTGACGAGATCATGTATGAGACCGGGAGACAGGGAGGTAAAACCTTTATGCTGTGTAAAGTCACTCTGACCACGGTGGTGTCTTACAGCAGCTGTAGAAACACCACTGCAGATCCTCAAATCCTTCTTGTCTCAGCTGCATGCCCGGCTGCTCCCAAGAGAAATGATCGCCCTCCTCTCACCCACGGGGCTCCTCTTGCACACTCGCCAGCACTCGCACCATGAGAGGACAATGGAAGCCCACACTCCTGTGGGTACCGTGTCTGGTCTGGTTGCCTGGAAGTTCCTGGAAAATTGGGACCAGACAGCGATCATCTGTATCTCTTTCTGCCTATTTTATCTTATTTATTTATTTTTCTGCCTCTTTGAGGAGCAGTCATTTATTTCTGCCGAAGAGATGTCTGAAATCCACTTGGGAAGGGGGAAGCACAGGCTTCACCAGGGGAGTTGTTTTTCAGACTGAATTTTGTAGTGGATAGTCTGAGAGTTGAGTGGAATCACCGAGTCCACTAAAAGGGACATGACCAGGTCAGAGAAGAAACAAGTCCCGTATAGCAACTGATATGTGAACCCAGGTTTCTGGAGCCAGGAAGTGAAAGGTAAGAGCAAGTAGGTTAGGAGCAATGGTAAGGACCTGGGAGATTACATAAAATGGTTGTGCTGGGAGTCTGCCTGTTGAGCCCCATAAGATGCAGTTAGCCTGACTTGAAGCATTCAGGGGAGTGGGGCAGCCATGCTACGCCATTTTCCTAAACACCAATGGGAAGTGGTGGTTATATCTATCTTCCTATCACAGGACCACCACCAAGGAATAGCTCCTAACTGATGCATGATCTGTAATTTTCCAGCGATTATTCCAGAATTCTAGAGTCCAAATTTATAACTAACAGAGCTCCATGGATCTTGCGTTACTTCACTTGATTCCATAACACAAGTTGAAAGCTTCAAAAACAAGATGTACCCCCCGAACACTCTGCTCCACACACCCATGCACGTTTGGCTTCAACCTGGAAAGTTCAACTATGGAAATGACCTTGCCTTTGGATCTCAGCCCATCCCAGGAGCCCTCCTCGATTCTCCCTCAAAAGTACAGATCATCCCCAAATCAAATTTTTCAGCTCACGAGTCCCAAGTGGTAGCTTCTCCAGCCAAGTCACCCCTGGAAATGTATTTTAAACTCTTTTAGCAGAGAAAAATATTTGGATCTCTGCCTATTTTGCAAAGGCTTAGTATCAAATTACATACCCAGAGCTTCTGTTTTTTTAATATTATGTGTCTGTACTATTTAAACATACATGGAAAGTAGTATTTTTTCCTAACAAACCAAAGCTTGCTGGCGCCAGCTTTGCGTTGGTGACTGTGACCACTGTGTGAGATGTCACCCCGATACGGCCAAGGGACTCAGTTAAGCAGTCTGAATGCACAGGATGGAGCCAGATTGGGACATGGAGTGTGGGCCTCCCCTTTGCTTTACTGGAAAGTGTGATAATTACGGAACTTACAAAGACTTTCCACTAATTACTCAAATGTCATTTCCTGTGTCTCACAGCCAACCATGGTAGGACTTTGGATACTGAAATATTATTCTCCCTATATTTGTGGAGACTCATTTTTAATTAGGAGGTTTTTCCTTTCTGCAATCTTTTCTTAAGTTTAAAAAACATTCCTAGCCCAGGTATCTAGGCTATGTAAGCATATGCGCTTTGTAATGCTTCACATGTCAAGAGGAAAAGAAAGAGGTCCTTTGAGCATATTTGCCAAGAGTCCCAACTGATTATGAATCTATTTTATCTCATATGTCTGTGAATAGTTTGCCAGTGAAGTGGCCGAAATCTTTGACCCCTAAATACCATACAGCATCTTTAATAAGCGAAGTCTGCTTGTCTTGGGCATTGCTGAGTATCTAAGAAGCAGCTGCCCTCCCGTTTACAGAGCCGTAATGCAGAGAGGCGAAGGTTAGCCCAAGAAGTGAACAACATAAATAATATTTCAGAGGCTTTTCGAAACCAGTTAAGAAAACAAGCTATTATCAGTCACTTCGGATGAGTTACTGTCATCTTAAATTTGAATACCAAATGTGTTATTTTGCTTTATTAAACTAAGCATTTCAGTTTTCCATCAGAAAAAATCTTTCTTAACATAATTTGTCATATCTCCCCGAAATAAGGAAAACTATGTTTCTTCAATAACTAATCATTTTTAAAAGTTTTTCAGCCAGTTTTCATCCCATTCAATGATTTGACTCTATCTTGAATTTGGATAAAAGTTGTTCAGCTGTTCCCTTTCTCGCCACTAGGAGCCTGTCTTGAATTCAACAGCCTTCTTTTTGCTTGACAAAGATCGCAAAGCCCCAGCCCTGTCTTATCCACCTGCACCTCAGTCCTGGCTGCTGGCTGTGCTGTGATTCCTAGAATAACTGTTGGGTCCAATACTAGAGGGGACTGGCAAAATCTTTCAGTGCCCTGCAGTTCGGCCGTGCATTCAGAAAGCAAACTTCACTGTTTTCACAGCCTGCCACAAATGCAGGCAGGAGCTTACATTTCTGCGCACTTCCTGTACACCACAGTGCATGTGGAACTGTAATGTGTTGCCTTATTTTGTCCCCTCGGGCCATCGTAACAGAAGTACCGCTGCACTGCTCGTTCCTCTTCTACTTAGCTGAACAGGAGCGGCGCATTCCCAAAATCATAAGAGTACGGTCATCCGCTAGTACTGTCAGGATACCAAACGCGACACCCCCCACCGAGGAAACCAAACCTCACAGATGTTCAAGTCCCCTGTGCGAAATAACACAGTATTTTACATAGAACCTACACATATCCTCCCATATACTTACCTCATCAGGGCAGCCAAGGTTAGACGTGTCTTTCTAGTTCACCGACCCTACAGCTTTATTGAGTCACTTCATGCGTTCGTGGAATGAATGATTTTCATCCGCAGTCACTCTGAGGTACTTTTAAACCCTGCTGTAAGCAATAGAACTGAAGGACAAAAAGGCAATAAGGAAATCGAGGAAACTGACTTCATTTTTAAGTGGATTATGGAATTCTCAAGTGCTGGTGTAATTTGTGCCTCCGGAACTCAGCGTCTTCTATTTTAAAATGTGAAAGTAACTAACTCTAAAGGATGTCACCAAATAGGACATTCTGGCTCCCCATCCTTGAGTTTCAGTCTAGTTTTCCTTGTGTCATAGATCTTGCCGTTGAAGCAGTTTTAGCCTTGACTTTGTAGCCAAAATCATGGAGATGTGAATTCCAGTGAGGCCTGTGAGCCCTACACCTCCACTTTCAACCTTTCCTTTTTGGTTTTATTGGAGAGGAATGACCAGAGAAAGGATACAGTTCAGCTACAAGATCGTGCTGGGGTGACAATGCAGATCGTGTGGCATCAGAAATAACTCTGCGCTCATCAATCTCACGTCACTGAGCAGGCACCTGACAGAATTGGCTTCTACAAAAACAAGGTTGATCTGGGCTCACCACCTGGAAGTTTTAGTTCATGACCAACGAGGCCTGTTGCTTTTGGGCCTATGGAAAGGCAGTAGTGCGGGGTGCACAAAACAGAGGGGAAAGAAAGGGCTTCAGAGGAACAGTGTGGGGCAGGGACCTCGCTAGCCCCCACCTCCTCGACGCCACCACCTCCTCCCGCAGCCACGGCCTGGGACTGACCTTCAGGGCATGGACCCTTGGGGGACCATCACCAAAACCGCAGCAAATACAAAGAAAATCATTGCTTTTCTAGTTATAAAATTTATGAATCATAGCAGTCTATTCATCAGATGCTTTTGAGGTAAAAGAGATCAGCAAACAGACATTCACAGTATCCTGAAATATGTATCTTTCAAAATCAAAAAACATTAAGGGAAATACATGATCCTAAGAAGACTGACAAGTTACCAATTTTCATGCAGTCAGCCCTACATGCCTGCTGACTCCAGAGCAGCAGATTCAACCAGCCTCAGGTGAAAAATCATTGGGAAAAATACTTCTCATTTGTACTGAAAGTTTACAAACTTTTCTTTCTGCCATTACTCCCTTAACAATACAACAACCATTTATATAGCATTTCCATTATTAGGTGTTCTACGTGATCCAGGGATGATTTAAAACATACAGAAATTGTGCACAGACGATATGCCAACACTACGTCATCTTATGGAAGGGATTTGAGCATCTGCAGATGTTGGTAGCTGGGGGAGGAGAAACATCCTGGAACCAATTCCTTCCGGCACAGAGAGAAAACTACATTCCATGTGTTGTCTACTGGGTAAAAGAATATACGTGTTCAACTTATAAATCTAATCGCCAAGAACAATATACGGCATTGTAAAAGCAAAATTATCAAATGCAGATAGAATTTCTTTAGGCTCGATTTTGCACTACAAATAGCAGGGAGAAAAATGTAACTTTGGAGTGTATCATATTTAGAGGAAAGACTTCCCTCAAAGTCAAGTCAAAGCATTTTACAAATTAGAAGCTATTTTAACTATCTGAACTGGAGGCCAGTGGGGAGAACACATGCAGAACACAGCTGTCTGTACAATGCCCCTTTTGCTATAAAGTACAGTAAAGGAGACCAACCCTGTGGGAATGAGATATGTGCTTTCTGTCAAATGGACTTGCGCTTTCATGATTTCCCACAAAACAGCTGCAGAAATACCTACAGTAGGGCATCTGGAATTCTTAAAAGTGACTTGAGGATTTGTGGCTAATGAAACATTGTGAAATAACACTCACCATGTTGTAAAAAATACCCTTGACCATTTATTAGCATTTTTAAGACAAAAAATGAAAGGTGCCTTTAGCATAATAGCCTAGCTTGATTAGAACAAAATACTAACATGACAAAGAAGTAGTATAAATAGATGCCTTGCCAGAAACGGGTCGAGACACAGTAAAACTGTGAAATCCTTAAAAGGTACGAAGAACACTGTGGTAAAATCCCATGTGATGGCTGTAGCCTAACTGTTTGATCAAATTGTGAAGCATAATCAGTAATAACTTTCATATTCTTAAAAAATGTGGTTTCCTATTGAGACCAAGCGTTGTTCCCAGGGCAGGGGGCAGGAGGAGAATTCTCTTAAAGATGTTTTTCATTTTTACCTCTCACAAAACAGGACTATCAGAATGAAAGCAATGGCCTTTCCACAAGAACTTGGGTCAAATAAACCATGTATTGTTCCTTCTTAAAACGAAACATCTGGCTGATTTAAGATGAAAACTAGCTTAATTATTCTTGAGCATCTAACAGAGAGAGGTTAACTTCAAAATCTATACATCTTTCCAAGCTAAACATGGGCGGAAAAAAAATATGAAGTTATTTTTGACTCAGGAAAGGAGATCTGGAGGTAATTTAGTGAACACAAATTACCATTGACAAGGGAAGAAATAATTTATTCTCCTGGTGAGTCTTTTTGTAAGAGTGGGCAGCATGGAGCTGTCAGCAGGGAGAGGCATTTGGATGAATTTGAAATAATTGGAACCCAAGTCCAAAATCCTGTAAGATAACCAAGGTACCACAGGAAGTTGCAAGGCTCGCCAGAGAATTTTAATTTGTCAGCTGAAGCATAATGACAAAACTGAGATATAAGCTCAAGTGAAAGAAAGTTTGTGGCCTGGAGGTGATCAAGCTGGAGAAATAGCTGACTCCGATGTGTTTCTTAACAAATTCTTCTCCTTTAGCCTCACTCTTAGTGGCTGCCAACCTCAGGGGGTCTCTTCCCCCTGGAGTGTTTGTGGAAGTCGACTTACCCTTTCTGCCTCAGCCCTGGCCACTCCCAGCAATCCCCGCTTTCATGTGGACTTTGGCCCGCTTGCTGGCGGGCGCTGCCAGATGCAATCTGCTTGGAAAGGTGTTGTCCTTTCTCTGCTGGAGCAAGGACCACAAGGAAGGCCTCTGAGACACTGACTTTGTGCAGGCCACACTTCCCCTCTTCTTAATTTGGGTGTCACTCAAGGCTGAAAGGTATAGAGTACAGTAACTGAAGGTGACATCCTAAAAAGAAAACTTAAAATAATACTCTCGGTCTGTCCTCTTCCATACTTCTACAGGGAAAAGCCATAGAGGGCAAAGTGCTTTCACCAAGGGGTTCCTCCAAGACACACTCAAGTCATGAACCTTGACCACCCTACCTGGACGTCTCTCTACCACTTCTAATCTCCATGGTGTGAAGTTCCCAGCATCCTCTGGGAAAACTTGCCCTCCTCACAGGCTCATCTGGAGGTCTGTCATGGCACTACGTTTCCTTATAACACTTTCCGCCTTCGAGGAAGGAGAGACCAGCGGGGAAAGGCAACTGCCGGCCTTTGGCATCTGAACCAGTGTTGAGTCAAACACACACGCTTACACAAATCACAAGGGCAAACTTTAAATCTCAGAAAGCCTCATCTGAACCTGGAGAAAGAGGACTAATTACCTGCTTATTTAAGATTTGTAAAACTGTCTTTTGCATAGTAATGATACTGCACTGTATTACTCAGAGAACTTCCAGTAACTTCCTACTTGGCTCTCTGTCATCCACTAGGAATAACCACACAACTTTGGTTAGATATCTGCTTAACTACACAGAGCTATCATCCTGAGGTTGTCAAATAACTCGAATTCGTATGCAAGAGTCATCAGAGACAGTCTCTTTCTGGGGTAACGTAGTTACAGGAACATCTGAAACCATTTTGTTGAGGGAGATTCTGAAGCCATCTATCCATCGTGTTACCAGAGGAGAGACAGTTAGTCATACAGATAATCGAAAATATTTTATGCTTAACCTAACGGTGTACATATCTGGGAAGTGAGATGTGTTGAAAATATGAAAACCTGCCATAACTCCAAGACAACACGAGCTCTATTCTAAAGCTCAAGTGAGGCGATGGAACCCATCACATGTTTGCAATGACTCTTCATTGCGACGTGCGTATTTCTGGGGATTGAAGTGATCTTCAATCCCCTCATCATTCAGAAAATTCTGTGATTTAAGTAAGTCAGCTCTGTGACTGACTCATGTAATCTTTGTGTGTGTGTGTGTGTGTGTGTGTGTGTGTGTGTGCTTAAACCTTACATGGATGTACCATGTAAGAGAAATGGAGGGTCATATATACTTTAGGAAGAACTCAATAATAAATTACGGATTAAATTTAGTATTTAATTATATTTTGAAAGATAAGTTATGTAACTAAAAACAAAAATGTTTGGATTTTATTCAAGAGCTGAGCTGATAATAACTTGGGAGCCCAAAATACTAAGAGAAATGCAAGCCGACCAAGCGACTTTAATTTTACACTGTTCAGGAACTCTCACACATGAGGTCTTGGAGTGTTTTTTGAAGAAAAAGAACATTGACTCTCAGCCACAGTTTTCAGTTGTTTCATTAGTTCTGCGATCATTCCAAGAACTGTTTGGGAATTCTCCATTTTAAGTCCTCCGGAAAAATACATAGATATTCTTTATCCAATACATATTTGATGACTGGGGATGGGTGGAAGCTTATATGCAGTCACAAAAACAAATCACACAATTTAATGTTCAATTCACTTATGAAATTAAATCCAAGACGCAGAATTCACTGAGTTGGGAGAGAACCTTCTGGAAGAGGCTACAAGTAAAGCTAAGGGGGCTTTCATTCCAGACAGGATCTCAGAACCTTGGTGCTGAGGCACAGTTATGTTTCCAGGGAAAGAAAAAAAAGGGCACACACGTTCTCTGATGCTATATTTACTGCTTTGGGGGTGGGGTGGGGGGATGAGAGAGCCAAAGCCAGAGCAAGGGAGGGCGAGAGTGCGAAAGAAATCATGATGCACACCGGATTAAAAAAAGGAACATCTGCAGAATCATTAGCAAATTCTTTCACAAACAGAACATTTACAGCTTTAAACTCTTCAACACCAACTAGACCACATTGTTTTCAAAGTGCTGTTTACTATTAGTTGCTATTCTAAGATCACTAAATTCAGAAACTGCTTCAAAGAGGAAAGTAGTGGGGGGAGAGAGGAGAAATGCATTCTTCTACAACCACCATTTTAAATCTCAGTCAGTCATGAAGCTTTGGTATTTCATTTCTCCTGAGAAAGGGAAATGCCTTGAAATATAACTCCCAAGCCTGCTAGATATTCAATTTTGCCCAACCTTTAAACCTAATGAATGTAATATTCCTGAGTGCCATTTTTAAAGAAACCAAATAGACTAAGTAGCTCAGCTCCTTCCACTGCTAAGGAAAGCTGCAGGGTGAATTGTATTTCCTATAAGGCCAACCTAAAAGGAAGTCGGACATGGTTATGCCCCTACCCAACTGGGATAGTAGAGAACTAGCTGGCAGGCAACTGGTCTACAAGCCCGGCTGCTTTCAAAAAGAAAGACAGAGATGAGAATGGGTTTTATACTTAACATTTAAAAATAAAAAGTACACTCTAAAACAAAAGGAAAATGAGGTAAATTAAGAAAATGAAGCTTATCTTCTGTCTAACCAAAGACACAAAAATAAACTGAAGGGCCTACAACCCCCATAGCCACACAGAACTAATGCCATCTAAGAATGGTCCTCACTCCTACAGCAAGCAGGAAGAGGGAGAAGCAGGAAGTGGAGAGAAACAGGAAGTAGCTCAGATGCCAGTATCTGGAATGGCCATGGCCTCCATCCGTCATTCTTCCCTGACTCTTCATTACTCTCCTCCTCCTCCCCTCTTCTCTTTCTCTTCCACCCTTTTCTTCTTTTCAGGCTGTCCTCTGTCACTGCTTTGGGACTACCATGTCCTCTACCACCCACTACCAAAACTCAGCAAGTGCAATCCGACCACCTCTTCTCTTCTGAGGCTAACACAAGGAGAGTTACCCAGAAAGCAGAGTTCCGGCAGTATCACGGAAAAGTGGCAAGACATGCTTTTTATTTTAAGATCTGGCATTCAGCTCTCTGAGTCATTAGATAACTTTAGTCAGTGGAAGTGAGCTATTTCTTGGTATCCCTTAAAATACCAAGATTTATAATATCAACAAGAATTTGTATATATGTCCTTTAATAAATCAAAACGGGTACAGTGCTTCAGTCACCTGGCCCATCCATGATCATTGCAACAGACGGCTCTTTTGTAGTGCAAAGGAAATAGCAGTTCTAGCCTGAAAAAGTACAAAATGCTTCTCTTGCTGCCCTAGTCTGTGTCTTCTTCTTTCCCACTGGTGAATTAGTGATCTGTAATGAGCCTCTCACATCTCACAGGTCAACAGCTAATACTACAGAAAAGTTCTTATTGGCCCATTTGGATCCACACCAGTCTACTACCTACATTGAGGGTGGCAGAAAACATGTGAAACAACCATTTCTCTGAATATAATCCTGTCTTTTCCTGCCAAGTGACCCAGTAGATATAATGACAATAATGATAATAACTTATTTGAGGGAATTATTGGTGCCGAGAATAGGAAGGCAATCAGAGGGCACCACTACATAACAAACCCTGATGTTAACTCTGCTCAGACCACTCACTTGAAAAAACATTATTTTCAAATAATCTCAACTTTTTAGACCCTTGCTACATAACCAACAGTAAATGTTCACCTGTAAATTCCTTTGTGTGTTGTGCATAAAAATGAATGCTGGTTGAATCGAAAGTCATCCACCCAACCTAGGTCTTTACTAAAATCTTCTCTAAAGGCAATATATAGTTATCTGAAATGTTCCTGAGTGATATGAAAACTAACCTAATTGTACCTATCAAGGGGCCAGCTGGAGAAACAGAAACCATTCTGGGCACTTAAACAAGAGGGAATTCGGTTCCTTGCATAGAAGGTAGAAGCCAAACAGATGTGCTGGTGCAACCCACATGGTGGCAAGAGCAGGCAATGGATAGAGGCTGGAGGGCAGAGAAAGAGCACAGTCACGCAGCCCATGGCCACTTCGAGGGCATCTGAGGCACGGTGGGAACATGCTGCCCAAGGGAAAGAGAGAAGGGGCAATATCTTGCCTTCTGCCTTATGAACACTCTGCCTCTTTCCAGTGGCTCTCCTTAGCCAAATCCTAATGAAAGACAATTGACAAGGACTCTGGGGAAACTCAACCAACAGGGATAAACCTCCCATGATATTGAGCAAGTCAGAGTACGTGGGGAGAAGGGGAAGAAGGTACAGATCTGTGAGAAAATAGCCCTAGTCTAGCTCACTGATGGAATGTTACCTTCCTTAACATTAACACTGAGTGGTGAATAAATTCAGAAAATACAAAGTAATGTTGCACCTGATATAACCTAAGTGTTCAAAGCACTTTTGTGTGTCACATATATGTTTATATATACGCACTCATATCGAGATGACTCAAATAAGCCATCAAGGCGATCACATACAAAATTGGGAATGGAGACATTTGAAACGGTGTCAAGGGAATTTGGAGTTATTCTTCCCCTCCCCTCCCCTGAGCGATCAAAGGGGATCACTATGCACGTGTAGGATGCTGCTGGAGTCATCGTCTTGAGGCCCAGGCAAGACTGGTATGGTGCAGGGTGCACATTCCCTACCACCCCATGCTTCTCAGATTGTTTTACCAATTCTTACAGCCTCTGGTGCCTGGATTGTGACTAGACCACAACACTGAGGCAGCTTGCAAGCAGGGCCCATGCCAGAGCTGACTTCACCATGATCACACCAGAGCCGGGGTTGTTCTGCTTGTCTCAACTGCTGACGCCAAGGCTGGCCCACGCCCCCAACCTGCATTGCCCACATGAAGCCAATGACTAGAGGATTATTTAAGGCCTCGGTAGACTAGTTTCCCAGAAGCAGCTATTCCAAGTAAGAACTTCATAGCACATCACAAACGTGGAGGCAACATTTTGAGGTCTACCGATCTAGCTCCAAATCCCAGTTCTTTTACTTACCAGTCTACGGTACTTGGCCCTGGAAGCCCGCAAATCTGCACAATGAGAAGGACCAGGCACACGCCTCAGCCTAACACACTCCAGCGTCCACCGAGTGTTCAACCAACGACAACTTCTGAAGTACAGATGCCCAGCAAAAATCCCGATCACAGAGGGAGCCTACAAAAGAGATAGTTTTGTAAGGTGGAGTTTTGGGCCAACCACCACAATAGATTTACAGCATGAACAGTAACGTCAGCTGCCTGTGTATAGCTAATGAACATATGTTGTCTTTGCTTAAGACAAAATACTTCTGGTTTATTCGGCAAGTGACACTTGTGGTCCTGTTCCTCACACTCTCAGATGAGGATCTTGATCCACGAAGTCGGCAGACCCTGCAAAGGCACTTTCCAAACTGGGTCCTTAAGCAGGGGGCCATTAATGAGGCTGTTACGCCTGCTTGCACCACGACTGTGAAAAACGAATCTGAGATACTCTTCACTTTGAACGCACAGAGTGTGCCTTGGTATCTATAAATGAATCAAAGCATTAACATTTCCCATCGCAAAAATTAAAGACTATCAGTTTCAAACGAGGTCAATAGTTACTAATGCGACACTTTCTGGTTCTTAAATCTAAATATTTCTCTTCCTTTCCATTCTTTAGCTTCTCCACCCTCTTTTCCATTGTTTCCTTCTCCTTCATGAAAAGTCCTGCCCAGGGCTGGCTCACCACAGAATTAGGCATATTTAATCTAATGATTTGTAGCAAATCATCCAACGGCCATCTAAAAATGTGATTTATACCCGAGTAAAGACTTTCAGAATTTTGTTATTTCAAAATCTGAGAAATCTTCACATGAGAAAGAGTCCAAAAACTAGGCAAGAGCTTTTCTTTTAGGGGGTATGTTGACATATTCAGCAAATGCTTTCCAAAACACTATGGGATATTTGAATTTGTTTTTCTATCTAGAAAATGTGTGTGGCTTGAAACTCACATTTGTGCAATACATTTTCTCAGATTGGCTTCCCAGGTGACCAGAATGAAAAACAGGTTCTTAAAAATGACCTCCTCCAGTGCTTATCTCCCCTAGTCGAGGGGCTTCGGTGCATTCCAACTGTATATTTTTTGCTTTAACGCCCTGTGTGGCCTTGCTCAGTTTAGATTTGAACCCAGTTCAAAAAAGCACAAGTCCAGAAAAGGATTGTGCAAGAGTCCTATGTTTATGCTACGCTGTACGTTCTTAACAATGCTAGCCATGTCATCCATAAACATTCATTTAAGTTTTATGAGTTTTATCAGCAAATACTACAAATTTCAAAGCAAAAATGGAGAAAATACTAAATAAAGTAATGTTTTCCAAAGAGTTTATATAACAACGAACACAAGTTCATTTATCAAATGAGTGATGCAGGCATCTGCGGAGGGTGGACTTCGGGCATCGCGCGGTTGCTAGGTGCTTGGAGGAACACAGAGCGAGCAGAGCGTAACTACAGCCCTGCACGCCAGGCCGGCTCCTCCTCGGGCTTTGCTGCCTCCGATTTCAGGTCACCACGCCAGAGACATCGCTGGACAGTTTCCACCCAAGGGAACAAAGAAACTGATCTTGGGGAGTACAATTCAATCAATGAGCTTCAAATAAAATTTTAAGGATGGGTAAGAGAAGAATATTTTTATTAAATGATTCCTCACATTGCACTACTTTGTATCAGTTTGACTCTCATGGTAGTAATGACAACATCTACTTTTACTTAGCAGTTACTATGTGGCTGGCACCAGCCTATAAGCATTTAACATATAATAACTTCCTTAGTTCTCAGAGCAGTCCTTGAAGTGAGATAGCAGTTTTCCTTTGTCGCAGAACTAACTAGTTTGAACTGAGGGCCACAAAGAGTCGCCCCTTCACCAAACCCACAGATCGCCAGAGGAGGAACCCGGGCAGGACACGGGGAGCCAGGAGCGATGGCTCCTTTCTTTTTCTGGTTTTAAATATAAATTGTATTGGTATATTTTAGATATACATAATGATCATGTTCACTGTAGGGATTTTGTACCCGTACGTGATATATTTTTATCTTTTTTTCCCTGACTCTTTTCTGCGCTGTACCTGAGGATTTGGTTGGGAAGGCCTGAAAGCTGGAAGCGACCCGGGCAACTGTCACAGGTTACCATCCTCGGGACGCTTCTTCCGCCGGCAGCCAGCACTCAGCATCGGAGGAGTTCAAGGCTCAGCTCGGTTGGAACCACAAGAGCAGCGCCTGCGTGTAACCTCTGCACACAGTGTGGGGACCATCACAGCATGGTAGCCTCGGTGGGCTCAGAACACTTCTGTGGTGGCTCTGAGCTCAAAGGCAAGTACTCCAGGAAGGACAGCAGAAGCTAACCTCCCGGTATGTCCACCCTTGGGAGCCTCGCTTGGTCAAGAAGTCAAACCTGCTAAGAGTCAAAATGGAACGGGGGGACACAGACCTCATTCTCCTTGGAAGGAGTGGAAAAAACTTTCAGCTACATTTAAAACAGCCACAAGGGGTTGGGGGTATAGCTTAGTGGTAGAGCACTTGCCTGGCAAGCACAAGGCCCTGAGTTTGATCCCCACCCCCTCAAAAAACAGCCACAGATTGCTCTTATTATCACCACACTGGAGCAGGAGATGCAAAGTAACTTGTACAAGAATAAATACTGAGCAGCAGCAGGCAGAAGCAAGATATGAAGCATTCAACCTGGTTCAAAAGCCCACGTTCTTTACCAGTGGCTGTGCTGCCTCAAAAGTCAGTCCTGCAATTTACTCGGCAGTATTCTGTGAGGCTTTTCTGCGTACCAGTCTCTGCCAAAGCCTCGGGGGTCCGGCACTAAACCAAGTAGACAAACACATCCTACCTGCTGTTTCTAGGAGGCAGACAACAGAAAAATAGACCTACGCCATAAAATCACAAAGCAGACAAGGCAGAGTCATGACTGTTTATGGAACTCCACTTCATGGGGGAGTCATGGAAGACTCTGAGAAGATGTGACAGGGACATCACTGTGACAATAATAACTGTCCCTCGTGTGGATTTCCGGGAGATGAGCATTCAAGGCAAGGAATAACACCGAGCACTCAGAGTCCTGAAGGAGGAGAGACAAAGGGGAGTCCGGATCCACGACACAGAGCAAGAGCAGGAGCAGAGGGACCGGCGATGGCTTGGGGCCGACGCCTGCAGCAGACACTCACAGGCAGCGAGCCGGGCCGAGGTCAGGGAGAGCATAAGGGCAACGAAAAGCTCCTGTTTGACACGCATGATGTAGACAGTGACTGCCAAAGCTCACCCTGGAACACGGAGGCAGAGAAGCAAGCCTGCCTCAGTCCCCGGGCATCTTCTCTTCCCACCTGGATTCATTATTTCCGGTCAGTCTGTGAACACCGCAAACGTTTCTGCATCATTCTGTTCGGGTTTGCAGCACTGAGGAGAAAAGAGGGGCAACTGCTCTTCCATGGAGCTGGACCCTCAGCCCCCCATTTTTTGAGACAGAGACACCCAGGCTGGCCTTGAACTTGCGATGCTCCTGCATCTGTCTCCTGAACACTAGGATCACAGGCCTGAGCTACCATGACGCAGTATTGTGGATTTCGACTTAAAAGCAATCTCTTTTCACCTGCCCTTTTTTCTCTATTCGCTGCTCCATCCTGCTGTCCTAACGCTCCTCACCCTGCTCAACTGCAACTTCACCTTAGTCGGCACTTCTGCCTTTCTTCTTGTCTACGATCCAAACAACTGCCACCAGATGACTTTCCAAACGTTAATCTTTCATCATCCATCTGCTCGGAAACTTCCAGAAGCATCCAAGTTTCCTCAACAGAGTCCACAGATTCCAGGGTGCAGAAGAAATAACTGGAGATGGTGCTAACAGCAAGTTCTCGAGCCCACACACTGAAGAGCGTTCTGTGGATCTGGGAGAGGCCCTGGAGCCTTCATTTATAGAACAACCCAGTGGAGCCGTGCTGCGGTGGAGGGTGGAGCCCCCTCGTGGAGCAGAGCTTTGGGCTCCAGGCTCCGTGCAGGAAGGGGGAGTCAGGCTCCCTGCAGGAAGAGGGGAGATCCTCAGTGACAGAAGGTTGAGGCACAAGAGCTAGCAATAGTTTACTGTGGCCCCTCAAATTGCATTCATAGGTCACCTTAGCTTTGGCTTAAATTAGCCAATATGTGTATAATCCTGGATGCCCAACCCTTCAGTTAATTATTCCTGGTCTTCACTGCATTCTGCAGCCTAAGAACCTAAAGTCTCTCCTAAGACCATCATGCTGGTCTGTGGGAAGGCTGGGGTCAATATCCTGCTCCAAACCCTGGTCCAAACCCTGGTCCAAGCCCTGGCTGTTTTCAGCACCCCTGCCAATAACAGCCCCCTTAAGCCAAAGTGGGGAACTTTCTCATTCCTCTGAAACGTCGGTGAAAAGTTCTTTATGTTTTCTATCCTCTCCTCAATTCACTATTATCAGATTTTAGTTCATTATTTCATTCATTATTTGTTGGTCACTAATGAAGAAGATCTTGTTCTACCCGACAGTCACTTCTCATCCCTCGTCTCAGTTGACCTTCCAGCAGCACTGGACGTAACGCATCACTTCTTTCTTTTAAAAGAAAGGTATTTTGGGGTATTTTTGGTCTCGCATATGTTCTCCACATCTGTTAGTATTAGTTTGCCCGTTGCTTACCCACAAAGCTCAACACCCACAGTCGAAAGGTTTGATTTCAGCAGACCTAGTACCTGACGGACGGGCCCCAAGGTAGGGCCGTCATGGTGGAAGGGGGTGGAGCCAAGCTGCTTCATTCATGGCAGCTGGGAGCAGAGCGGGGGGAACAGTGCCAGAGAGGAACAGTCGAGAGGCCAGATGCAGTAAGGCCATGCCTCCATCGCCCACCCAGACTCACCCCACTAATCTGCTGGGCGTTTCTTCAGCTAATAAAATTGACACATCAGGACTAATGACACACTTGGTATTCAAAGAAAATCTCGAACTTAACCATCCCAAGAGACATCTAATTGCCCACTGCTAAAACGTTGGTCAGTTTGAATTGGAAAAGTCAGAACATTGCACTGAATACCACAAAGGCAACGGGATAGGGGAGTAGTGTCTGTCCACCAACGTCATCTTTGGTCATCGCCGAGATATGGCGGGAGCTAATTTGGCATAAATGCCACCGTGGAAATTTTTTTAATATGTAGCAGCATCATGACTCACTTTCAAAAGTTCAAGTTCCCATTAAACTTGTTGTGTAATGTCTAAAACACCTCACTACACGTAATGTAAGATGTGTATTTTATTCAGAAGCATCACACTGACACTCATCCGTGTCCAGCGAAAAGCTGGGCCTTGAGGAGAGAAATGACGCCAGAGCCTGACCTTGCCCTGTTATCTACTGACTTGCAATTAATGTGAAGATACAACACAGTTTCATGGGCTTACTATCTGAGACAGAAACTGGCCTCATGGGAATGAAACAAAACCACAGACAGGAAGTGGATATCTCTTTCCTTCCTCCAGGAAGTATTCGGCTGCCAGTTGCTTCGCTCTTAGCTTTTGGGGATCCCAGAGTCCTCCTCAGCTGTTCCTCCCTCCAGCCAAGCCTGCTGTGTTGGCATACAGCCCGCCTTGTCAGCCAGTCCCAGATCTACGCCGCACTTCCTTTCAGCCTCTGTGTTCCTTGGTTCAGATCCCAAAGGGGAGGAATCGGATTGGATGCTAGGCACCAATGGTTGGCTGACCTCAAGCCAGATGCCATACCTGTGGCCAGGGAGAGTGGGATTGCAGTTTTCAGACCTAAATATCTGAACTCTTAAGGTTCCTGAGGCTGGGCATTTCTCAGTGAAAGGGACTATTTTACAGTAAACTTCAACCTATTGTGGATCGTGTCATTGCAAATAGCAAAAAAGAAAGTTCTGTTTTCCCGACAAACTTTCCCTGAGAATAAAGCTTATATATAATGAATTAGTGACAAACCATAGGAGTGGGAATCTAATGCACTGGAAAGCACTGGGGTGAGGAAGGGGATTGAAATGAACAGGGAAGGTGGGAGCAGACGGAGGGAAACAGAACTGACCAAGGGCAAAGTCTCCCTGAGTAAGCATGCATACGTGAGACTGTGGATCAGTCAAGGAGGAATGACTCAGTATTTACGGAAACGAAAATTCAAAAGGGGAAAAAAAGGGAAAATACTGGTTGGATTGCAGCCAGTTTCTCAGTCCCAGACATCTGGAGCCAGGACAAGAGAAGGTGAGGAGCCTCCTTGCGGAGCTCCTGCCCCACCGCGGGGCTGGTTACCGGGATATTTACATTGAATTAACGCGGCTGGCTATGGCTGTGCTCAGCACTTGGATACGCGGTTAAATAATCAGTGTGGTTTGGCTGCTGGTTGCTTTACTGTGGTTAAATAATTGGTGTTGTCTTGGTTGCAAGCTACTTTAAAAATATATATGTGCACTTGTTTCTCTCTCCCTGTTTCTTCCTCTTGAGAGATTTTGACAAGCCGGAGGCAGAACAGCGGCAAACTGACTTTTAAAGAACGGTTCCCTCCACCCATCATTATGCTTTCTGCCCTTTAGGTTGTTTTCTCGGGTATTTTGTCATGGAAAACTAACACATTTATAAAAGATAAAAATGGAATTCTGTGCACTCATTGAAAGGGATAAGCAAGTACTCTATCAGCTCTTTATAATGTGACGTAAGTCAGTGTCCAAAATGTACTGTCAAGTGAAAAAACTAGGTAAAGATGGTTGTTTTTAAAAACATTGTTACATTTGTATATATACAAAGACCTCTGGAAATGCAGAGAGCTCACTGGTAATGGTGATGAAGAAGGAAGCGACTAGGTGCAAAAGTGAGTGGAGGCTTTCTGAAATCATACTTTTTTAACCCTTTTGCCTTCTGTCCTGCATTTATTTCCTATTCCAAAATAAATTGGAATTGTTTAAACAAACCAGAAGCCAAAAAGAATGCGTTAATGGCTCTGGTAATTAAATGTACGTCTATGCATGAAGTAAAAGCGTATGATGTGAAGTCACCCATTACAAACTTCCCTCATCAAAACAACAGTGTGGCAGAAGGCTTGCCTCAAGGTGAGTACTCAACAAATATTTCTGGGACGGATAATCGAATTCAGAAAATGACTATGTCGACATACACAGTTAATCACTCGGGGAGATGTGTTCCACTGAGAGACCAACTTTTGGTTTCAAACAGCATGCCTGGATTTACCTTATTTTTAATGAGCAGAAAAGGAATATTAAAAGTGAAAACTTTAAGTGATAAAGCTCTAAATTGAAAGATTAGAAAGTTCAGCATATTCCAATATAACTCCATAGTCCTCCCCATTCCCTTTATTTATATTTTGTATTGGATTAATAGGGTACATTTGTTACAGTTGTTTATTTGTTTGTTTTTTGAGACAGGGTCTTGCTAGGTAGTTCAGGCTGGTCTCGAACTCATTGACAGTCCTCTTGCCTCAGCCTCCCGAGTGCTGGGATTAGAGTCATGTGCCACCCAAGTACTGGGATTAGAGTCTTGGCTGCATTTGTTACAATTAATGTACCAATACTGATATCTTATTATCAGCTAAAGTCCACAATTTATGTTAACTCTTGTGTTGTACAGTCTGTGGGTTTTCAGCTTTAACCTAGAAAAGACCTTAAATGGAATCTTTTCATTCATAACTTCATCTTCCACGCACCTGTGGTGGGAACTCAGTATCTGTTAGATCTGACTGAACCAAGATCAGTGAACAATGAACGGACAAGTACAAAAGCAGATTAAAAACGTATGAATGTGGACTGCCCCGTTATGTGTTTGGTGAAGTCCTGCGATGCACATTTCACGGAGAAGAATTAGATGGTTTGTAATCTTTATCCATCAGTAAGATCACAGATTTTTCCCCAAGACATTTCATGACATAACTTCTCAGCATTAAAGATAGAAGTTTTCTAATGTTTCCCCCAGTTTGTTTAAGAAGCACTAACTAGACACTCACAAACTTCATGCCAGTTTGTTTACAGGTTTTGTGGCTGTTGTTGAGTTGTTGTTAAGCCCGTTGTCTGTATGCAGGTCTTCGTAGAGAAAAAGCAGTCTTTTAAGGCAGTTGTTAAGTTCTCTTGTGAGAAAACATTTACCCAGATTTATGAAAGAGTAATTAAAAAGTTTCCTCCTAATTCCAGGAGTGAGAGCCTAGATTTGGAGACAGGATTTGGGATTGCCTTGAAACATTCTACATGACTCACTGTGGAACTGGCTCTGATTACTGGACAGCTTTGGAGTGATGTCCACAGAATTTTCTTGTGGAAAAATTGCTCCCGATTGATAGAAAACTGGACAGCTAACTGCAGGCCACTGAGGTAGGAGCATGGGAGGCCTCAAGCACTGTGTGGTGAACTCACTGTGGGGCTTAAGTCTCCATTTCACTAAATATCTCGTTTCCTGTGACCGGGTCACCTGCTGACTTTGTGGGGACTTTCCCGTGTAAGAAGAGTTGAAAGCCAGCCATGATCTTATCTCCCAAGACGCACGCAATGGTGTGGGGTGTCCCTGCTCATGAGGGAAGGGAGCTAGTGGCGCCAAGCAGCCGTTCTGTCCGTGCTCTGCGCATGTCAGTGATGGTGATGGTCGGCCATCATCGGCACCCCGAGTTATTAATAACATCCTCTGAAGAATTAAAACGTCTTGCACTTAATCTTCACACAGTGCTGAATCCTTACGGTTCTGCTCACTGACAGCGCGTTCGCCTCCAAAACCAGACACGGTGCTACTCGGACTGTTTCTGGCCAGACACTAGATTACCTTGTGCACCCATCACAGATATTTTTATAAAACAAAAGTAAGAAATTACTGGAAAAATACAATGATGCATAAATGAGGGAAGCCCCGCTCTTTATTATTAGATTCAAATTGCTATTTAAAAATAGTCAAATGCTCCCTGTCACATCTGATCATGGACCACTAAGGAGCCATTCACACCCTTCCCCGGATCACTGCTGTGCGGCCCTCCTGCCCACATCATTTGTTCTCCGGATGGGAACAAAGTACAGGCACGTAGAGAGAAGGGTGCAGCACTTACACAGGAGACCCAGGAGGGAGGAGTCCAAAGGGAGACCCTTCCCTAATCCCATAAAGCAGGGGCCTGCTAAAGAGACCAACATACTGAAGGCCCCAGCTAGACGGACGAGGGTCAGCACAAGGGCGCCACAACAGACGAGTACACATGCGTGTCTGCATACACGCACGCATGTGTATATGCCTCGATGTATGAATGTATGAGTGCACACATGCAAGTACATGCATGTGTGTGCTGTGTGAGTCACGTATATATCTGCATGTGTGTATTTGTATTTGGGAGCACAGGCAGGAATAGATGGGGTTAAGTATTTGAAAATGGCCTTCCAAACTGTGACATCTTATAATGAATGACCTTGGACATTTTCCTGAAGAATAACTGCAAATTTTTGAGTGGAGCAGTGATTTGGTCAGACTCATTCAACAGCAGCATTGAAGATCACTTGAGAGTAACAATTCCAAGATGCCATCAGAAGATGCGAAAGTTCCTCAAGAAGTATTCCCTGTTTAGGCAGTTTATACATTGAAATGAGAAAAAAATAGGACAATGTAGTAAATTTCTTCCATATACAAATCCATTCAGTATAGCTGTTGCTCTCTAGTTATTCATTATTCCTTCTCTGCTTAGAAACTCACATTTCCTCAACAGGACACCAGGGTTAATAGGTAGTGGGAAGGGATTTTTAAGACTTTTACTTATTGGTTACTTATTAGTATTTATAAATAAAAAAGTTAGCATCCTTTTTCACAGATAATCTCAACTTTTAAAAAATGAAATCCGAAAGTTTAGTAATCATGCTCAGGATTATTTCAACAGAAATGTGCCTTTGTATTTTGTTACAGTTCATAGCTAGATGCGCATCCAGAGCCTCAGGTGCCTGGAGGTCGGCTTTGGTGGGTGATGAGATCGTGCGGTGTGACACTCGGCAGTAGATTAGTCCACAGACGCATTCCTGGCTGAATGTAAAGGAGGCAAAACCTGATTGGAAGAGTCTATCTCCTTCCCTCCTTCCTTGATCTCTCTCTGCTTCCTGCCTGCCATGGCATGAGCTGTTCTCCACCATACCGCCCTGCCTCAGAGCTAGCCAACTACTGACTGAAACCCCTACAAACTGTGAGCCAAAATAAACCTGCCCTCCTTTAAATTGCGAGTGTCTGGTATTGCGTCCCAGCAAGGAGAAGTAACTAAGACAAATTTGTCTTCTCAAAAAAATATACATTTCTTGGGTCTTGGGGAAGAACTCAAGTACGATAGGGTTAGTACAAACATACATATTTCC
Source organism: Hystrix cristata (assembly GCA_004026905.1). NCBI lineage: Eukaryota > Metazoa > Chordata > Mammalia > Rodentia > Hystricidae > Hystrix > Hystrix cristata. The sequence continues at coordinate 41,585 of PVJO010009077.1, forward strand.
AGAAAGCTCCCAAGCACTCTGAGATGCTTCCTCCTTTAGGATAACAGGTTTGGAGGGAGAATTGGGAAACATCTAGTATTCAGTAATGACAAACTTCAAAGGAACCAGACCAGGTAGGGAGGAGGTGAAAGATATGTTAGAATTGAGAGGACTCGGGGACACAGAGACGGCTCTTGTGGAAAATAAAGGATGGAGATCAGGAGAAGGCTGCAGTCCTCAGTTGTGGGAATGACCCTGCTTTGCTGTGCGTGTATAGGAGTTCCTTCCACGCAGGGCTGCCACCCTTCAACTCTGTTCTCAAGAATTAATGCCTCTCAAGAAAGCAAGAGACAGACAAGAAGAAAACTTTGGGGAAGAAAGAGTCGACATTTGTGTACGAAGCATATAGAATTCCAGAGGAGAAATTGCTTGGATTCGACTAGGTATCTGCTGCAAACTAAAAGATTAATATTTTCTGGTCATAAAAACAAAAATGAATAAAAAAGTGTGTGGATGCTTGTGATTTAAGACTTCTGCTAAGTGGTGAGAGTCTCAGATAGTCTCAGCCAGCTGACACATTGCTAAGCCCCTTGAGGTCACCAGCGTTCATCATCTGAACCTTTTGTTCTTCCAGAGAACCACTCCACCCTTCTGTAGACAGCTTTTTCGAATACTAGAACTTCACAGCTGTTTCACAAGCCTCAGCGTCTCGGGGTCTCTTTCCTTTCCTGTAACACAAATGATTTGGACCAGTCCTGAGTTAGCTGACTCAGAAAACAACAAATACATTCTGAGGCTGCATCTGACTAGGATGGACCATCAGCTGTGGGTGCAGGAAGAAGCCTGCTACAGAAGGTCATAGCGTCTTTTAGCTCAGCAGCCGGATAAATGGAAAATGTTCCAATCATCTACCATTGCACAGTCAAACGCCTCAAGACTTTTTGGCCCACAACAGCATTCTCTTATTCGTCGGGATTATTTGGGTTGACTGGGCTAAGCGTTGCTGTTCTTGATGGTGGCGGAGCCACAGCTAAGCTGAATGAAGAATCTAGAGCACAACACTGAAGGAGACACTCCAGTAGGGACCCTGCAGCACACAGGAGACAGCAAATGCCGCTGTCAATCTTGCACCTTCACTTGCCAGCCCTCGTCCTGACCCCGGCCTGAGTTTTCATCGAGTGTTCTCAGTAGGACGGCAGCTGGAGCTGGGGTCATGTGAGGGTTTGCTTGGACCAGATGTCCAGTGTAGCTTCTTACACGTCTGGCACCTTCGTTCTCACGGCTGAAACCACTAGGAGCCGTCCTCTAAACGGCAAGCTGGGACCTGCTCCAAGTATGGAAGCCTCAAGGGGTCAGACGGCTTGCACGGGCCAGCTTCTCCCAGCAAGCATTGCAAGAGGCCCCAGGAAGGACTGCGAGGTATTAGGTGATGTAGCACTGAGTTCTCTAGAGTGTTAATGACTTTCACCACCACTTAGTGGCCAGTCGCTGAGGCCGCCCCAAGATCTGAGTAGTGTGGATATAAAGAGGGGAGAAACTGACAGAGACCAATTTTGGAGACTGGCACAGAAAGACAGCAAACAGGTTTGGGGCAAGGAAGAAGTGCTCTTAGAGCAGGCTGAGTTGAGGATTGTGTTTGAACTACTAAATGAACATGCAAACGTAAATCAGGGAAAGACTGAGCATGGAAAAGTCCAGTGAGGTGTTGTAATTAAAATTGAGGCACTGGATGAAACCGCCTAAAGAGAAAACTTAGCAGAGGTAGTCAGAGAGTAAAATGAGAAACAGGACAGTGTTGAATTTCAGAAGCAAATTGGATCTTAAAAACATTGATCAAGTTGGGCATTGTGGCGCACACCTGTAATTCCAGCACTCAGGAGGCTGAGGCAGGAGGATTGCTACAAATTCAAGGCCAGCCCGGATATATAGTGAGCTCAAGGCCAGCCTCAACTACATAGCAAGATCCTACCTAAAAAAAAAAAAAAAAAAAAAAAAAAAAAAAAAAAAAAAAAAAAAAAAAAAAAAAAAAAAAAAAAAAAAAAAAAAAAAAAAAAAAAAAAAAAAAATCACATTTAATGCTGGTAAAAACTCAAATAAGATGGTGTGTGAGATGGGAAAACTGGGCACAGCAAGGTTTTGGTCATCGGTGACCTTAAGGGGGAAAATGGCAGGAGGAAATGATAACAAGGAATGGAACAGAAGACAGAAAGAGAGGGAATGAAGTGGAGTTTTCATAGAAATGGGATAGTTACTAAGTGGTGACTGTGACCTAGAAGTTTTCCGGGTTGTGTTTGTCCGTGTGAATTGAAAAACAAAGCACAGCCTACGGTGAGGGGTGGGAATAACCCAACCCCATCAGCTTCTGGGCGCTGCGGCCTGCGTGGCCAAGGCCAGGGGACCGGCACAGAGGTCCGCAGAGCAGGGGGCGCTCTGGGGCCTTCGCAAATCCCACTGAGAGCTGTCAGGGCCAAGGTGGGGCAAGTTTCACAAAAGAATGAATCAAAACCACTTTCCCCGGGGGAGGAGCGGTTTGGTCCCTGGCAAGCAGCACTTCTTAGAAATGCAGATGGCCAGGGCCCTGTTTTAACCTAATTACAGACTCCAGGGCCAGTGATCTGGATTTCGCCAAGGTCTCCAGAAGATTCCGTGCTATGTCTAGAACACAACACACACGAACTGGCCACACACATGAAGGCTGCCCTCCTCCCTTAGCTCCTGAGGAGCCTGTATCAGCGGACCCCACTGAAGCCTGAAGTGTCCCCCCCGGGCCTTGCCCTTTCCAGGTTGAGGACCTCAGTGACAGAGAAGGTCGTCCAAGGCGTGACCGCTCCAAACAGCATCACCACCACCCCCTCCAAAAAAATGAATAAATAAAACAGGGCCAGGGTACAGCTGTTCGGGTGTACAGCGAAGCCGCGGGCTTCCCATTAAATCTTAAATACAGATTGACGTTGTCTGTTTTCTGCCACTCGAGTCCGAGCGATACAGTCCCTGACCCCCGAGCCGGCCCACGCCGGGCACTGCTCGCACGGGGAGCTCTCCGAAGCCACAGCCCGCCTTTGCCGTCTCAGATCCCCCGGCCTCGGGGAGAGGCAGCCAGCCCTCTCGGAGCGGAGCGCGGGAACCCGGCCCCTCTGCTTCTGGGGAGGAGACTTAGCCCGGATTTTTGTGACAGATGGAGTTGATAGTCTCTCCACGGAGAGGAGGGAAAAAGCGCCAGTTTTTGACAGGCGGCTGACGCCGGGTGCCTCTGGTGGCCGAAGGCTGCGTTGCGCCCCAGTTAAGGTCGCTCGCGAAGTCCCGCGCGGCCGGCGCGGCTGCCTGGGGCGACTTCGCTGACCCCGAGCGAGGGGCGGAGACGGGGACCGCGCTGCGCACCGGGGAGCCCTTCTGCTCTGCGCCGTGCCCGCGGCCGGAGGGAACGGCTCGGCAGTCCGCGCGAGTTAGGTGCGGCATTTCTCTCATTACTGTGTTATAAACGATTATTCCTAAGAAAGTGATTCCGGTTGATGAGATCTGTCTTGGAGTTTGCAAATGGTGCTGCAGCAGGGGCCGCGCCTTCCAGACGGACCGGCGGCCGGAGAGGTGTGTGCGCGCGCGGGTGTTCGTGTGCAAATTCCTCAGCATCTCAGCACCTGAGTGTGTGCTTCTTTCTCACGGTTCTTGTGCGTGTGTGCAAGTTTCAGAAGTTCCACATTAAATTATACGGACACCTCCACTCGCGCGAGCGCCTGCAGAAATGATCTCTTCTGGAGAATCAATTGACTTCCGAAACCCGTTGAAGCCACGGATGAGGGCGATTGGGGAGAATGGATACAGCTACCCCTCTCAAGAAAATGAAAAAGGAAAAGGGGCCGAAGAAAAAGGCCCGTGGCCAAGCCGGACGCGAACAGCTGTCCCGGCGCGGCGCCCGGCCAGGCCCGCGCGTCCTTAAGAGTGGGCGGAGCCGCGCGCCCGGCCGCCCTCCGCCCCAGCCCGGGTGCGCGCTGCCCACCGCCCGCGCCCTCCCCCACCCACCCACTCCAGCGGCTCGTAAAAAAAAAAAAAAGTTTCAACAACAACAAGCGGGGCCAATCGCGGCCCGGGCGCCGGAGGGGGCCGCGCGAGGGCGAGCGGCGGAGAAAGGCGCGGGCGGCGCGGAGCGCGGGCCGGGCGCGGCGGCGGCGGCGGCGGCGGCGGCGGCGGCGGCGGCGGCGGCGCGGCTGTTTTTGTTTGTTTGCTTTTCCATGCATGCATAATGAGGGGGCGCAGCGGCCCCACGCGGGGGCTCCCGGCCCGCTTTTGTATTTAAAGCCTCGCGGCCGGCGAGTGCGCAGCCGGGCGCAGCGGATCCGCTCCCCGGGCTCCGGGTCGCCGCGGAGCCGCCGCCGAGCAGCCGGGCCGCTGGCCGCCCGCGCCGAGCCCTTGTTCTCCCGCCGCCCGGACGGCCGCGCGGAGTTCGGCGAGGCGGCGAGGGGGAGGGGACGCGGCCGGGCCGGGCCAGGCCCGAGGGCGGGCGGCGGCGGTCGCGGGCCGGGAAGCCGCGATGCGAGAGCCGGCGGCGGCGCGGCGCTGAGCCCGGAGGAAGGAGCTGCCCGGCCGAGCGCGGACCTGCAGAGCCCATCAGAATGCACCCGCGGCGCCGCGCGCTCCTGCAGCCCCGCCGCGGCCCCGCGGCCCGCAGCCCCCCGGGGCGGCAGTGAGAGCCTCCCGCCAGCGCCCGGGCCCGAGCGGGGCCGCGCACTTCCAGGAAGCCGCGGCGCTCGAGCGGGAGCCCCCCTCGGCCAGCAGCGGGGCAGCGGCCGGCGGCGCGCATGGATTTATGAGGACGCTCATGCCAGGAGGGCGCGGGACCCGGGCAAACTTTTCCGCCGGCTCCGCGTCCGCCGCTCCCCGTGCCTCCGCTCCCCTCCGCTCCGCGCCCGGCGGCCGCCGCTGCCCGCGATGGTGGCCGCGCTGCTGGGCGGCGGCGGCGGGACCCGCGGGGGGACCGTGCCGGGCGCCTGGCTGTGCCTGATGGCGCTGCTGCAGCTGCTGGGCTCGGCGCCGCGGAGCTCCGGGCTGGCGCACGGCCGCCGCCTCATCTGCTGGCAGGCGCTGCTGCAGTGCCAGGGCGAGCCGGAGTGCAGCTACGCCTACAGCCAGTACGCCGAGGCGTGCGCGCCGGTGCTGGCGCCGCGCGGCGCGGCCGACCCGCCGGGGGCCGCCGCCGCCTTCCCGGCGCGCTGGCGCTGCCCGAGCCACTGCATCTCGGCGCTCATTCAGCTCAACCACACGCGCCGCGGGCCAGCTCTGGAGGACTGTGACTGTGCGCAGGACGAGAACTGCAAGTCCACCAAGCGCGCCATCGAGCCCTGCCTGCCCCGGACCAGCGGCGGCGCGGGCGGCCCGGGCGCGGGCGGCGTCATGGGCTGCACCGAGGCCCGGCGGCGCTGCGACCGCGACAGCCGCTGCAACCTGGCGCTCGGCCGCTACCTGACCTACTGCGGCAAGCTCTTCAACGGGCTGCGCTGCACCGACGAGTGCCGCGCCGTCATCGAGGACATGCTGGCCGTGCCCAAGGCGGCGCTGCTCAACGACTGCGTGTGCGACGGCCTCGAGCGGCCCATCTGCGAGTCGGTCAAGGAGAACATGGCCCGGCTGTGCTTCGGCGCCGAGCTGGGCGCCGGTCCGGGCAGCAGCGGCTCAGACGGCGGCCTGGACGACTACTACGACGAGGAGTACGACGACGAACAGCGCCCGGGGCCGGCGGGCGCCGAGCAGCCGCTGGACGACGAGGGCGGCGGGGCGCGCCCGGGCGGCCGCGGGGACCCGCCCTACGGGCCCGGACGCCGGAGCGGCAGCGCTGGCCACCGCGCGGCGCCCCGGGGCGCCTGCACCGCGCTGGCCTCCATCTTGCTGCTGCTGCTCCGGCCGCTCTTCTAGCCGCGCCGGCACCTGCGGCGGGGCCGGAGGCGGGGCGGGGGCCTCCCGGGGCTCCGGCCGTCTGCTCGGCCGGCCCTCCCGCCGACACTAGCCGTCGGTCTGGGCGTCCTGGAGGAAACGGGCTGCGGCCGAACCGAACCGAACCGAACCGGGAGCCCGCTGGCCTGGGGTCTGCACAGCGCGGGACCGGGCTGGAAGCCCGGAGGGGCGAAGGCGGAGTTTAACAGGAAGGGCTGCGTATTAGCATTTTCTTGTGAGGGGACAAAATAGTACCTGTGCCCCCGACGAAGAGCGATCGTAAGTAGATGGAGAAGCCCCACGTACCGATTCGTTCGCGCGCTCCTGGTACCGGCACCAGTTCTCAGTGACGTTCGGTGGGAGGCGGCGATTGCCTCAGGAAAGACTCCTGAATTAGTCTCTGATGACTTTTGAGCCCTTGACCTTAATTTCACTGCTACTATTCTGATCTCTTGGCACATTTCTTAGGATTAAGAGTCCAGAAATGCTGATCTCTCGAGTTACTATGGCCTTGAACAATGCAACTTTTTATTTAAAAAGCTCTGCCCTGCCATCTGAGAAAGGCTCTTTAAGATGTTTGTGTTGCTATCATTTTTTGTTCTTTACATCAAGAGATTGTACGTTCAGATCACAGAGAGCGTATATTGCCTCTGCCCCTATCAGGGTGCTAAACCCTGGTACATCGTATATAAAGTGTATTAAAACTGGGGTTTGTTACCAGTTGCTGTACTTTGTATATATAATTTTTATAAATTGTATGCTTCAGAAATAATTTATTTTTAAGAAGAAATTAAAGGTTTTAAGTCCACATCCATGTTAAATCTTCCTCCCCCAGAAATGTATAGAATCCGTTTGTCGCCGGAGATCCAAATCCAGAATCTATTGGGAAGTGTGCTCTATTGAGAACAGCCTTAAAATGTACAGTGTATTTTATAGATCTGAAGTAACATTCTTATTTTCAAGAGAATTTATGGACATTGTAGAAATGTATAAATGCATTTCCAAACTGCCTTAAACATTGTATTTTTATAGACCTCATTTTTTAAAGTCCTATGATTTAAATAACTATGACTTTGTGTATTTTTTGGTTATTTGTTTTATTAAAGTGTGTACATCAGTAAAGAGATTATAAACAATATCGTGTAGTTGCTTTCCAGAGTTGCACTGTGGTTAACCCAGTAATAGGTGAGGAGGGGTGTACAGGGGGCACTGGGAATCCTCCAACCATCAGTGGAAATTAAAATATAGTAAGAGAAGAAATGTGGGCGATTTCTGCCTTTAATTTAATGAGCAATTAAACATCTGTAAATGAGGCAGCTAAAAGGATCTGCGACCGGCTTCCTTGATTTTTCAATGTGTAGAGAATTCACAAAACAGTGTCCCCTGTGCATAATTGGAGAACAAGCACATTGCCCCCTCCCCCGCCCCCCCAGCCCTCTTCCTTAGCCCCCACCCTGGGACTGTGCTCTGCCTACTAGCTAGACCTTGCATACAATCAAACCTGCCAATAACATCTGTTACCAAATAGGTCCTAGGAAACCTTCAAGACTCAATACTTGAAAGTCATTTTCACACTTTTGATGAAAAAGTACAAAATTGTGTTGCAAAACATTCCCCAGAGCAAAAGCAAACACACTGGAGAGAGGAATAATTACCAGGTCTTGTAACATTGTTGTGAAGAGTTGTTTAGCAGTGGGCTGAAGGCTGGGTTTGTGCCAGAGCTACTGATCTACACTCAACCGCCCTTAGATAAATAATTACACTCTTAAGCTGTGTCGAGTGCTGATACACTTGACCTTGTAAATAGAAATGTTTGCAGTAGGAATAAACTCCGGCATTGGAAAATCTTTTAAACATTAACACAAAAGAGAGCGCTCTGTCCTCTGGGGATTTGAGCTTGAACCTCGCCAAGCTAGGCACTTGCAAGGGGGAGAAAAAAAGTTTATTTATCTTCTATTCCTGGTGTTTATTTAAAGCTTTTCATTTTAAACGCCATGATTGGAAGGCAAGTCAGGAGTTTAAAAGTCACCACAAATAAACTTTGTCTGAGGGGTCGACAGATTAGCAAGATCTGGTGTCGCTTTATTTGATATTAACATGTGCTGAGAAAACATAACCAGATTTCTCTGCTGCCTAAAGTAATTAACAAAGCTATGCTCCTTCCAACTTCCTCCCACCCACTCCCACCCCCTACTTGCTTGCAAAGATTCTTTTTCCTCTAACACTTTCCTCTGCTTCTATGGAAGGATTGCAGGGCTTCTTGGTGCACCTAACAGGGAGACTCTGTGTGTAGGTAAATACAAAGTATAAGATAGCTGTCCGGCAGAGATGCCTGGAAGAGCAGTGTGCTGCAGGAATCTCCAGTCACCTGAATGGTTGAGTACACATATTGTTAAAACAAAGCTGAGAGCATTGTTTCTTTGGGAAGTGAACAAAGAGAATCCTAAGACACTTGTAAATGAAATCAGCTTTCTTTTAAAAAAGGAGAGGAGTTAGCAATGCTCCTGCCTTTGGCTTTAAATATATTTAAATCATCTCCATCTCATGTTATTTTAACACATTCTAGATGAAAAGTTACGTCTTTGTCCCAGTAAAAGGCCCAGTTTTCCCCAGTAAGAAGTAAAAGGCATTAGCACTAGAAAAGGCCTGATAATTAACTGCTACAATAAACTCACAACTTGATTTTACAGGGTCCTGTCAAAAGCATCTGCCTGGAATAAATCAACACAGCCAGCTCTTGGGGAGAGAGGACACGAGGCTTTATGCTTTCTTCCTTGAAAAAAGTGAGCATTGATCTGTAGTCCATTTTCTGTAATTTAAACAATTACGCACCAGAGCCCAGAAGCCCTTGGCCTCCCCACAGATCTAGTGGATTCCAGAACAGGTTGCTGCAATGTCAGAGCCCGCGCACTGTTGGTTGTGGGGTGGTGTGTTGCCATCTGCTTCTAGACAGAAAGGGTTTTTACAGATGTTGACATCTGTAATATCTCACACTCTCCGGGGAGCACTCTGGAATTCCGGACATTTGGCCGTCTCAAATGTCTCAGAGAGAATCGCCTGGAAGTGCCATTAATGAAAGAAAAGGTATCTAGCTTTTCTTGAGAATTCTCAAAAAGTGTCCCCCAGAGTTGTTTTCCAGAGCGGGAGGGACCCCTTTGGAAACCATGTAAAATCTTGGGTCCCCGAGCCTTTCGCGTTTCCCCCTCTGGCAGGTTCGGATTCTCCGTGACAGTTTGTCTTTGGAGGCACTTCAGTGACAAATGTTTAAGGGAGTGTGGGACAATGGTTGAGAACAAGGGGGCAGTTCATTGAAGTGACAGTGACCATACAGTAAATAGAAGGAGGTTCAGGCTTCACTGCCCACCCCAGCACACAGCGATGCTTTTGTGTATGATCACAATGGACGTAGCATAAGGTCTCTGTTTATTTTCAACAATATGTAGCAGTGTACACAGCGAAGTGCGTACCTAAAGTGGAAAAACGGCTGTAGAGAAGTAAATTCTGCTGAGCGGCAGGAGATCATTGTACTTGGGCAGCACCACGAGGACACACATCCACAAGGACGGAAGCAGTGCCTCGCCCTGTTTGCTATAACTTTAAAGGGCCACGCGGCCCTAACGCACCTGGAGGGACCACAGATCTCCAACAGCGTCCGAGTGGGGGAAGACCCAGCAGCACACGTCTCTGCCTGAGTGTCCAGGGAAACCACACAGCACGGGCTTGCTATCTTCTCCACACGTTCCCAACTTCAGCCCATCCCAGCAATGTAATGCGGCGTTGAAGAAAGAGACTGAGAAACGCCACCGGACATCAAGCCCCGTTGGAAATCTCTCTACAGGACTCTCCAACTTTGGCTTTGCACTATGAGCTTATTGCGTTCACTGTGGAAGCTCCATAGTATAGCTTCATGTTTATCTTTTCAGAGCCGGAGAAAGAAAAGGAGAAATCGTTTGCTTTTTGACCTCTTACACCAAGGAGCATCAGAAATGTTGTCACTTGACCTGGTTTCTCCCAGCTACTCAAAGCAAAGTTGTCGGGAGCCTCGTGTTACAAACGCCTCCCAGCCCGAGTACTCAGGGGAGGGCTGGTTTCCAGTGGTCTCCCGCCCGTGAGGCGGGCCGGATGTTACTGTACTCTATTTGAGAGATTGCCACTAGAAGACAGCTGAAAGGGTTCACCCTTGACTATCACAATGACAGAAGTAATGCGATATTAACATAAATACCTTCTGAGGCATCCATTTAATCAATTTCTTAAATAACAGAATGATCTACTACAAAATAGTGGACTGTATACACTATATTTTGGCACAAAGATGGTCATTCTCCCACTAGTAACCAGGGGCTCTGAATAAATGATTTCAACAATGTTTTATTAAAGGGCGACAAGAGCCCTCCAGCTGCATTAATGGGAGAAGTCGAGTGGCACTTTTGTCATGGAAATGTTCAGCACATAATAGCAGGCCAGACAATGTGCAGCCACTTCATTCTTTCAGCCACGCTGACACCTCTTAAAGAGGAACTGCAGGGAAGGATGTGGGAAAGATTTGCTTTCCTAGGAAGCTTTCAGCTCATATTTTGGAGGGCTACCTCCAAACCCTGTGTAATAAGCGTGCAACAGAAGCCAGCGGGACTGCTGGGAGGGACAGAGGCTTTCCACCCGCTAGCTCGGAGGCACAGGTTCCCTAGTGAAACTAAGTCGACATTTTTCGATGTGGCATTTGCCAAAATAATATTTTGCTGATTAGGTCAAGTTCAATTTTATAAAGTTGATCGAAGACTCAGTTGCCCTCGGTGGTGTGAAGTATGTACCAGCGGTAGCTGCGTAGAGTTCTCCTTAAGCAAACAGGAGGCATCCAAAAGCCGCAGACAGGTGAAAACGCTCAAGGTCCCCAGCACCTCTGCAGTCTGTAAGGAGAAAGAAATAAGATGACAATATCTCTTCCTGCCTTGCAGACACCCTTGCTCTCTCTGGATACCAGTATGTACCCTTACAAGCATACTTCATTGTTACAGGTTATATGGGTTATTTGAAGGTTCTGAGATACAAGAAGAGGGTAACTTCTCACAACTGTACCGTATTGTATATTTTATCACTGATCAGATACTACTAAGCTCCAAAATAAGGACTTTCGGTCAGATTTGAGGCCTTTTTTGAGGACAGTTTTTTTACGAAAATGGCTCCCTTCAACTCTCAGTTTTAACCTCTATGACATTTTACCTGTCAGATAGCTGCACTTATCCGGAGCATCTTTCCGGTAACAAACATTGAAGTCAGCTTTTGTGACAGAGTTTACGTCTGCACTGAGGAACAAGTGGCAGGAGGTATTAAACGTTTCCACAGGCACCCACCGAGGAAGTACTGTGTACAGGGGTGCCCACGGGGATATGAGGCCGCCATAGCCCTGCACAAGCTGACAGCCAGGACAGGACACCAACCACATAGACACTACTAACACACACAGGCAAGCACAGCGGAGGACGGCTTAGCCCAATGTCAGCTTGGGAAGGCTTTTTAGAGAAGGTGACACTGCAGATAAATCTAAAGTCGGGCTCAAGAGTTCACTAAGAGGAAGGTGAGGAGGACACAGCCATTGTGGGAACATTCCCAAAGGCAGGTGACATGAAGCACCACAGTGTGGTGGTGTTTGACACACATACACTACAACCAGGGTGAAGAGGATGTAACAGGGCGGGGCTTGAAGAAGGGCTAACAGGGTCATGGAAACTTGAAGGCTGCACTAAGGTGTGCACTTCTCCCTACTCAGTGTAGAAGACAGGGGCCTTCTGAGGGTTCCCAGCTGAAAGATCCAGAAATTCAGCTTTTTGTGTAGAGTATATGAAGGTTTTAAGGAGTGAAGTGCCACAGTACCCAGTGGGCAGAGATGACGACCATCAGGTGATAAAGAAGGCACATTCAAGACCCTGCAATTGGTGATACAGCTGCAGGAGTGGGAGAAGCCACCAGGACTTCTGCTGGGTTTCTAGCTCAGAAAACTGGTGAGTCGGTCCTAAGAGAAGAAAGGTTGGAGGCTAAGTGGTGTCTAAAGACTCTTAAGACATCCAGGTCATGGCGCACTGCAGGACACCAACTCTAAGTGTGACACTTGGAGCAGCAGTCGGCTATAGATAGTGGCTCATTCTCACAGAGTGACACCAGATGGGCAGAGCAGAGGGCACCAGAAGATGACCTAGGGGAAGGATGTGGGTCAGAGAGGTCTGAGCACAGGGGAGTGAGGAAAAACAGTTTCTGGGCATGGACACCCGAATATTAAAGTGCTTACGAGACCAATTCTATGAATAAACTTTCACAAGCAATGTGAATTGACTGAATTTCTAAGGAAAAGTTAAGTACAAAATGTCCATCATAATATTAATAGTAATCACTACTACAATCAGCTAACACTAGGAAAATAAAAACTACCAAGATCCTCCCACTATATTAAAGTAACAGTAACCATAGCCAATGATAATCAATGTTATTAAGTGATTATTATACACCACCTACAGTGCTAAGCACATAATATGCATCACACTGTGTAACCACAACTTAACTACCACCATTTTGCAAATGAAGAACTGATGTTTAAATAGGCCGGCCATGGTCTTTCGGTGATGAATTGGTGAACATATGTGTGTGGTCAGTTGGTGACAGAAACATCATCGTGCAGCAGAGGACTGAGTCTGTGGGAGAAAATGTACCTTAATGCCAGCAGTTAATGCCACTGAGGGTCATTAGTATTCTCTTCCTTACGGATTTACACGTCTTCCAAATTTCATCAATGAATTTTCTTACTTTCATTATTAAAACCTTTTAAAAAGAATAATGTTTGGAATTGTAACGAAGAAACAAGAAAGTGTAGGTTTAGCACCGTGCCTCCCCCCGCCCCGTTACCTGTACCTCTGAGGAGTGTGCCCTCCCTCCCTCACAGGCTCAGTAGACCTCAAATTCTCATGACAAAGTGACACCTGATGAAGCAGAGTTCCATTTGAAAAAGCGTATGGCGTATGAAAATAAATCATAACACAAAAATGTTAGAATAAGAAGACTGTCCAGAGAGTGAAAATCTCTTTCCCCTGTGCACCCCCCATTCGTCCCTTCACGCGGTGGGTCCTCTGGAGTCCTCTGGGTGGTCCACCACACTCCAGGGACACAACTGTGAGCCCGGTCACCCTTCCGGCTGGCAGTGGCTGTGGGCATGCCAAAGCCCTGCTTTCTGGATGGCACGCTCTTTCCTCTGTAACCAGAACATGCTTCCTTTATTAAATAGTAACCTCACTCTTTTCTTTCTCTACATCTGTTCATTAAAAATGTTGTTTATCTTTCCTTTCTCAAAGCATGTTCATTCTTTATGAACACATGTGGACAAATATATGCTTTCATACAAACAGCAACCCTTATTCTGGGGTTTTAAACGTGTTTTGTGAATAGAATGAAATCCTATTATTTTTCAGTATATTAAAAAGTACCTTACATAGAAGTATAGTTGTTGTATTCTAATGAAGCTTTTCCTTTTCATTTTGTTTTTTTACAGTTTTAGGGTAATTGAAGCCGGGACCCCATGTGTGCAGTAAGTATTCTACTGCTGCGCCACATCTCTAGCCTTTTAGTAGAAAAGTTAAGCCAAAAACTTTCTGGCACTTTCAGGGGTTAAAATATGGCCCTGATTCTTGGCATGTGCTAAAATAAAATGTACTACTGTAATCTGGAAGGACGACTTATCTCTGATGACTAAGTTAACTACAACATTTTACATCGTGTATTATTTTTAAAATAATCATCAGGGCTGGGGATTTAGCTCAGTGATTAGAGTGCTTGCCTTGCAAGCACAAGGCCCTGAGTTTGATCCCCGGCACCACAAAAAAAAAAAAAAAAAAAAAAATTGTTTAAAATAATCGTCAGTAAGTTCTAGAAATAAGTAGACTTATATTTCATTTAAATCACCAAATGGAGTCCTTATTCAGTCTATGGATTTTTCTCATTTTGCAAAACTCAACCTATTGAAACCAGTATCATTTATAATAAAACAAAACTAAAACCTGCCAATATTAAGATTACTGGTAGGACATCAGTGATTTTGTCGTTTGGCTTCTGCTCCCTGGTAGACTACCTCAAAACTTAGTGGTTTACGTTTTTAATCATTTATTTAATCACAGTTCTGTGAACCAGGACTTGGAGCGGGGTTCAACTCGTGATTGCTCTTCTGGGCCACTGGGCCACAATCGGCTGGTGGGCGCGGAAAGGGAGCATCGTTCCCGTGGCCTCCTTCGTCTCTGGCCTGTAGCTTGACTGACAGGGCAATCGGGGCCTGTTTGCAGTATCTCAGAAGTTAGTTCTGCTTGTTTTTCAGGGCACCTGGACTCCAAAAGCAGCAAGATCCGGACTGCCCAAGGTGCAAGTGCTTTTCAGGCTCCTGCCCGCGTCTCATCTGCGAGTGTCTCAAGGCCCGCGAGGGTCACAGACCAGCCCAGGAGGGGAGTGCGGGGTGGAGAGGCTACAACGGGCCTCTCTGTGAGAAGAGCCGCGAGGCTGCATCGCCAGGGTGTGTCTTTGGGAATGGGAAGCGTTACAGCAGCCACTTTGTAAACAGTCTTCCTCCATAATGAACGGTTTTCCCTCTGTTCTGTTCCCACGTCTTCTGCTGGCGTGACAGCAGGAGACGCGAGGGTGGTTTACAGGCTTCATCTTCAGAGTTCACAGCATCCAGAGCCGAAAGCCTTAAGAAACCGGAAGCGCTGTACTAGCTTACTTACCAGAGACTTGCTATCTAGTAGGATCGTTTCTTCATTTTCTTCTGCTTCGAAATATCTTACGTAATGCTGCAGAAGATTTTTTTTCCTTCCAAAAAGGGTTCAGAATCAACTTGGAAAGTTCCTTTGAAAGATTTTATTGTAACTTTAAATGGGATTGTAAGTAACTTATAGATTAGTGTGGAGACAATTGACAGGCTTGTAATATCTTTCTGTCTTTTCAGTTAAACACTATTTATCCATAAACAGGTCTTATAAATAGGTTTTATTTATTTTTTTTCTCATTTGGGTCTTTGTATTTCATTATAGATTTATTCCTAGGTATTTAATAGTTACCGTGGGATTATTATTGTTGCGTTGCTTGAATTGAGTGTACAGTAAACAACTACTGGTTTGTGTGTATTGATCTTTTATCGAAACACCTTGTTGAACTCTTACAGGAACCACCCAGAGGTTCGATAATTTGCTAATGGGTCTCACAGAACTCACTGAAAGCTATTGTTCTCACAGGTGTGGTGTCCTACAAGGGAAGGGTACAGACTAAATGCAGCCGGGGCGGAAATTCACAGACCATCCGGTTCCACCGTCATCTCACCGTGCACTCAGAAGATGCGACGCGATGCACACAGATTGTTACCAGCTGGGGAGCTCGCCTGAGCTTTGGCGCTCGGAGTTTTTAATCGGTTCAGGGCTTCATTCTATAGACATGATTGTGGTCATTGATTACCAAACTGGTTGATCTCAGTCTCTGGGTCAACTGATTCCCTGTGATCCAAAAATCGTAGAGCGGGTCTTTCTGGCGTGGCCAGCCCTATTCTGAGTCACATGATGACTGTCTCCCAGGAACCCAATGCAAAGGCAGAGCTTCCCTGGGGACAAGGTTAACGTCTTCACTGTACAGAAGGTCGTGTATATTCACACTCTGCACATTAGAAATCAAAATGAGTGGTTTTAAATATGTATAAATTTTAATGCTATCTTAGATCAGTAATTTAAAATAGTAATAAATCCGTTACATGTTAACATGATATATTTTTATTTTAAAAAACTCCTTTCTCCAAACAAAATATTCTAACAAGACTACTACCCTTCTAAATTTTTTCAAAACGCTTTACCGTCTAAAGCGGCTAGAGTCTCTGTCTGCTCTCGTCCTCAACTTGTTCCGGTATGTCTTATAGTCACAAACACACACACAAAATCTGACCTTAGACATGCAGGTACAAAAGGAAGGAGTGTTTTAATGATCTTTCTAGGTCATTTTAGACATTCTTTGGTACACAGCATCACTCAACAAGTGGTAGATTTTTAAAGTTTGTTTGTAATGTGGAATCTGTAACCACGTCAACGAACATTTCCTAATCTGCTACATTAGATCCGTTGGTCTTGCACTTTCTATGGACCTCTTACCAGGCAGAATTTAGTAATATCGTGCTTTGGCCTTTTGTTTTTTTGGAGTTGCTGGGATTGCAAGTGTATGCCCCCCTGCCTACCTGTGCTCTGGGTTTTTTTGAATAGCATTTTTCACTGGATTATGTCAAATATCAACACATTTTATTTTATAACATTAAATAAACCATATTTGTTAATATCATCACTGATATCATAAAGTTCTCAATTGGGAAGAAGTTAGGCTCCAGGCGTAGTTTCTCAAAGTCCTAATTGTGCATGAAGAGCAAGTTTTCGTAACTGGCAATAAATTCTGCTATCTTCCTTGAATTGTGCTCGTTTTTGATAAATGTTTCCCTATTTTCAAGTCTAATAAACGCAGTTGTCAGCTGGATGCAAGGGGGTATGCCTTATAATCCCAGCACTCCAGGAGGCTGAGGCAGGAGGATCATAAATTTGAGCCCAACCTGGACAATTTAATGGCTCAACAAGGACCCTGGGTTCAATCCTTAGTCCTGAAGGAGAAAAGGTGCCTGCAGTCATTCTGGCATGTAAAAACGGTGTTTCACATTATTTAAAAAGTCACTAAATCTATGCAAGGAGCAGAAATATCTTACGCATACTTCCCATTTCATCATACAGAATATTTTTAAATGTTCTCTTGAGAATTGCAGTTAAATGTAATTTTAACTTCTCCATTGAAAGTCATTCTCAGGTGAACTGCTAGATTTTTGTGCAAGCATAGAACATAGCAGAAAATATCAGTACAGCTTGGTGCAATCATCTATCCTTGTGCCAAATCACAAGTGGTTTTACCTTTCAGTGTTTTTGCTACATCAGTGCAAACAAACGTCAGTGTGGTGCACAGGAAAAGAGTGCCCGGGGTTGACCTGACCTCCTGCCCTGAATGAGTCTTGGAAACCTCTCAGGAATCTGTATATCACTCTCTGAAAACCACCAGTGATGTACCTTTTTCTTTCTAATATTGATAAAATGTATGCCTCAGGATTACTTTCATGACTTATTGTTCTGCTTAGGATTTCCAGTGAGATAGCAGGGCTGGATGGTGGCTGTTCTTGTTCGCTGACTTCAGGACTAATATTTGCCATAATTTTATTATGACGCTTGGTGTAGGCTTCTCATATATCCTTTGTCAAGTTGAGAAATTTTCTTTTCAGTTTCTTTTTTTTAATTGTTCTTTTGAAAAGTTCTACTTATTGAACTATTGTGGAACATTTATATTTTTATAAAGATTTTCTATAGACTTAAAAAATATAAACATTTTATTACATAAAATATTCTCTTTCTGTTTTTTAGTTCCATAATTAGGTCTTCATCCTTAATTTGGCCTGTGCCTCTTACTTTAGAGATCTCGCTATATTACTGGTTTTCAAAAACAGCAAGTTTTGAGTGTAGACTACTACATTCGTGCTCAGAGTTGCTCCCTCTCTTGCTAATTTTCGCCCTGGTTTTTGTTTTCATTCTTCTCCTTTACATTTCTTCTTCTTTTCCTAAATGATTAGCTCATTTATTTGTATTTTTATGTGTCCTAATACGTTCATTTCTGAGTGCCACTGATTTTTCTTTGTGTAACTTTTGGGTCCCATGTCACTGGTTTTGATGTGCTATTTCCTTACCAAAATTCATTTCCAAACAGTACATACTTTATATTGTTTTGTTTTTGTGGTACTGAGGATCAACGAACCAGAGGACTGAGCATGTTAGGAAAGTATTCTGCCGCTGAGCTCCACACTCCCCGCTCTTAATTTCCCGTGTAGCCTCAGAATTATCTAGATTATGTCTTCAAATGTCTTGCTATTGTTTTCTCATTTTGTAGCACTTTGAATGGAGCCGTTGTTTTTCCACTTCATGATATTTCATTTGTGATACAACACCCCTGCATCATACTGTGGACGCCCCCCACCCACAGCAGGAACTGGAGCGAAAGCACTCCACAGCGCCAAGCTTTCTGTACTGCTTCGAGACAGGGTCTCCAGCAGCTGCTTCAGCGGGCCTTGAACTTGCAATCCCGGCGCCCCAGTTTCCCGACTAGCTGGGATTACAGGCTGGTGCACCAGCTCAATCGCCCCTTTTACTTCTCTCAGCTTTGTGTGTATACATATTTTGAAGTGTTTGCATTTAAAAATGTGACATTTTATCTTTAAGGAAGAAAATATATTTTAATAATTTAAACTCGGAGTTTGCCCTTTTAATATTTGTCTTTAATTTTAGTTTGTATAATAATGTTGCTACAGTTAGCTTTAGTTTGTTAATTTATACTTTTTTTTTTTTTTTTTTTTGGTGCCGAGAATCAAACTCAGAGTCTTGAGCTTGCTAGGCAATCACTCTACCCCTGAGTTAAATCCCCAGCCCCTAATTTATAGTGTTTTTAAGTCGACATCACTTTTTCTTACTGCAGAGTAATCCACATACACTGAAAATTTAAAAGATACAGTTAATCACAAAGAAGAGAACAAAAGGCATCCATAATAATAACACCTAGAGATCATCTATTTACACTTAAGTATAACCTTGTCTGTACATTTAAATGAAACTGCAGCGCACAATATATGTTACTTTGCAGGCTGTTTCTCTGTCCCCACATCCTTCAATACTGCTTGGAAAAGTCACACAGCTTCTTACAGCACCTCCTTTTCCACACTTTATCTTTTTGTAAGGAGCACACAGCTGGTTATAGTGTTTTTTTGTTTGTTTGTTTTGTTTTGTTTTGAGACAGGGTCTCATTATGTGGTCCATGCTGGTCTTGAACACATTATGTAGCCCAGACTGGCCTCGAACTCACATCGATCCTCCCACCTTGGGTGCCCCGAGTGCTGGGATTACAGGCCCAGCTTATTGCATCATTTTATTTGGGTGGTTAATCAGTTTATGTTTTTAAACCAATGGAGCTTTGAGCTCTGTGTAATGATTTAAATCTATTTACATTTATTGGCTCCTCATTTGTTTCAATTTGTTCTTATTATTTTACTTGGTGTTGTACATTTGCCGTGCTCTCGTGTTTATTTATTTGAATCCTATGCCCCTGTTGGATGGATCATGCTTTCTTTCAGTTATGTTTTCTTGTACCTCCTTCCTGCCCCAGTTGTTTGAATAACTTGCGTATCTATTTCTTCTAGTGTGTATCTTGAAAGTTAGGCCATGTGTTTAACTACCACTTTCTATCAGTGTCTCAAATGAGTCAGTTTCTCAATCTTCCTACTAAAGGAAACAATAACCTTTCCAGGTCTTTGTCCCTCTACTGTCCCCACCAATTCTGCACTGCAGCATATAAACTGTTTGCAGTACTTTGCTCTCGATACTCTATCTCTGTAACCCCTCTTGGAATGAATAATGCATGTTACTACTTTCTTTGCAGAGGAAAGCAAGACTACAGGTGTTAAATCATGTTTATTTTAAAGCATCGTTATGTGAATTTGAGAGAAAAGGAAAGTAAGAAAACTTCTCATTTTACCATCTGGACCCAAAGTTCCTCTGAGGGAGGACACGGTCTGCTTGGGAAGAGCCCTGGTGAGTTCTCCAGTGGGGAGATGGAGGAAGGCTCCAAAATGGGAAGGTCGAATGGGAAATACTAGAAGGTAATTCAAGTACTTTTGGTAAGCGGACCAATGATTTGCAGTGGGGAAATCAGGATTGTGAGAAGAAAAGAGTGAGAAAGAGGGTAACGGTATGGAATGTAACAACATGGCAAGAAACAGAACTTGAGGTGATAGAAATAGTGGATAGACTCACAGAGGACAGAGAGTATCTAATCTTGACTTTGTCTGCTGCGTGAAAATGATGTGTGTATCTTTCACTCTTCTCTGTGGATTCCAGGGAAAGTCTGCACCCATCACTTCACCTTGGCAAACACTGTACTCTTGACCGTGTATGCGACAGAAGGGGACCATGCTCCAGGCAAAGCAAGAGCTGTGTCTCACTGCCGGCTAGTGCTGGGGCAGAGACAGAAGTTCAGAGGAGAGCAGAACAGACGAATACCCCGAGAATTCAGCGGATCCTGAGAAAGAAGACAGGACTCGACAGAAGCAAGAAGGAAACGTGGAAAGACGTGAGGCGGATGGTCATTAAGTGGCAGTCATTACTGTCACCAGAGAGTAGAGGTGAGTCTCCGCCTTATCTGTGCCACAGGGTACGATGGGGACTCCACGTGCCTTAGCTACTTTTCTCTCATTGCTGAGACAATACCTGATACCCAAAGTTGAAGGGGGAGAAGTTTATTTAGCTCACAGTTTGTAGAGGTTTCAGTCCACAATCAGCTGGCTCCAAGGCAGGGTGGCAGGCAGACAGGAAGAAGGCAGCAAGGTAAGCAAAAGGGACCTAAGCAGCTTCTTTCTGCTGCTTATATCTTTTCCAGGCGGCCAGGATTGGAGTGGTGCCAAACCAATCAGTGGATTGATTTAGTAATCGCACGCCCTTAATCCCAGCATCACACACACTAGATTCAGCCACCTCTGAAAAAACCTCATGTAAGACCACATGAGTCTTTGGGGGGAACATCTAGACACAAACCATAAACAGCATGAGGCCATACTGCAAGGTCCATCCTGTGCATCGAAAGCTGGGGTGTAGTTTAGGGCTGCAGCACTTGCCTAGCCAACATGCATGAGGCCCCGGGCCTCAGCAGCACGTGCTGTGTATACCAAGCCTGCTCAAAGGTGACATTGCTGTGATTTGGATGAGGGATCCCACAGCAGTCCATGTGTCAGAGGTGTGGCTCCCAGGGTACACCATGGGGGATGGTAGAATTTTTAACAAGCAGGACTGAGTGAGAGATCCCTAGGTAGGTGGAGTCATGCCCTGAAGGGGACTCTGACCTCGCTTTCTGCTCATCCCTGTTTTTACTCTGCCACACACTCTCACCATGAGGTGCCGCCCTTGCCAAAGGCCCCAAACCATGGGCCACCCAATCTGGGACCAGAACCTCCAGAACTGTGAGCTAAAACAGCCCTTTTCTATTTATAACTTGAAGATCTTGGGTTTTTCATTACAGCAATGCAAAACTGACCCATACAAAGGTGAAATGGTGCTAACTGGAGCGACAAACCACACTACCCCTGTCTCGGAGATACTCACCTCAAAATTATCATCAGGTCCTCAGAACTCCTCTTCTGCTTCTCATCTAAAAATTTCCACTGGGAAAGGGTGGCAAAAGCAGCTTTCATTAGAAATAACTTTAGGGATTCTTGGTGCATTACTCCTACATTTTGCCTCCCTTGTCAAATCTCACTTGAAACATTCCTTTTCCATTGGAAGTTACGTAGAACACAGAGCTGAGTCAAGGCTTTTGGAATGGATTGTTTTCGTCGACTAAATGCCTTGCAGGCACGCCGTCTGACTTTAATTTGTGACGTCACTAGGGAGACCACTTCGCCCAGGAAACATTTCTACTTGGACTTAAGTGAGGCCTCAGCTCTTCCAAGCTATTTATTCAGTTGGTGTTTGTTAAGTGTCTCGCGTGTGCCCGGACCTGCGCTGGGCACTATCGAGACCACCACCATCCCTGCTGTCACTCATCAGCAATGGGTGGAGCTGTGGTGAGGGGAGCGGCCTTCCAGTCACCCCCACAGCCCTCAGCCCTCTCCCAGCCACCCAAGGAAGCGTCATTACAAGCTACGTGAAGATGGTGGCATGCTTGCCAAGCCTACGTGGTCTCAGAACGCGCCCTTCGGTCACCTCTGTCAGCCACCCCTAAGCTCCCAGACATTAAAATGGTGGGATGTGACTGTCTGAGAATAACAGAGTAACAAACTCAGTTTCTCCCCTGCTCTCCTAACATGCAATACTTCTCAAACTCAGATGTGTGCGGGTTTTCCAGAGCAAAGCAGTCCAGACGTGCAGTCTCTCGGTGGCAAACACTGGCTGGATGCCCTCTAATTCATCAGATGCCCCCAGTCGAGTGCTCAGGCCCACCAGCCCGCTGCTGCTTTCGGACAGCAATCGAGCCCCAGGTTATTTCAGTGTGCTTCTGACTGTAAACTGGGATTCCCCTGAGCACGGCCTTGGGTTCAACTAACTTACAGGACTCATGGAAACACTTCTATTTAGCAGTTTATTCTAAAAGATACTTTACAGGCTACAGGTGAAGAGATGAAAAAAGCAAGGTGTAGAGGAAGAGAGGTGGAGTTCTGTACCCTCTCCGGTGTGCCATTCTCTACCAACCTCCATGTGCCAGGCTGTCTGGCAATTCTCCAAACCCTGTCGCTTTGGCTTTGCATGGAGGCTTTGATACAAAGGGCTGACTGGTTAAATCACTGGCCATTGGCGATTAACTCAACATTCAGTCCCTCTCCCCTCCCTGGAGGATGGGAGGCTGAGGTTGAAAAATCCCAACCCTCTAATCCTTCAGGCTTTTCTGTGAGTACCTCCCATCCTGAAGCTCCCCAGGGTTCCCAGCCACCCATCAACTCATTAGCATACAGAAAACACCATTTTGGAGGTCCCAGGTGTTTTAGGATCTGTGTGCCAGGAAATGGGAACAAAGCCCAAACACCTATTTTACAGTACCATACATTGGCGGCAGCAATTTTCCCAGCTTTCTCTTTAGTTCCTCTGCTTCAGTTCTTGCTTCCCTGGTCTCCCCAGTTCCTCATCCATCATCTCCGTGTCCCTGATGCCTCTCACCCTGAAATTCAGGTTGTGACTCTGCTCCTCAGCTCTGTTCCCCATGTGACTGCCATGGCAGGGACACTTCTGTGCCCCCAGCCTTCAGGAGCAACATGTTTCTCTTGGCATGGCACAAGCCACAGAGAACTCACATGTGTCTTGGGCCTGTTGTCCTGGATGCGGGTGTTATGGTAGAAGCCTAAACATCCAGTACCTGAGAACATGGCACCTCTGGGTCACCGGAGATGTGATCAGTCAAGTTCAAGTGAAGTTACACTGGAGAGGGCCAATATGATTGATGTCCTGACCTTGAAAATGGGGAGTTGCACACAGACGCATGTAACAGTGGAAACACACTGCGGAGAGGAAAGCAGAGACCAGTGGATGCTTCCGGAAGTCCAGAAACACCAGGCTGGGGGAAAGGCCTGGAGCACACGCCCCCCAGAGCCTCCTGAGAACCAGCCTGCAGCACCTCTATCCTGACTTCCGGTTTCCAGAATTATGAGACAAAGCCTGTTGTTAAACCACTAAGTTCATGGTCCTTTGTTACAGCAGCTTTAGCAAACTAATACAAAGCTTTGAAAAGAATTTGGATTTAGAGGAGTAACAGTTGTAGTTAAATGTTTAATTTCCTTCATTGAGAATTCTGGTACAATTGGTGTATTCCTTGGTTAGGCTTTGCTCTAAAGAAAATACATTCCCTCTAAAGTAGATATCGCATCACACACTGCTGTCATATTGTGTGACGACAGCTCTCTCTAAGGTCTTATTTATCTTAACAGGAACCAAGACTTTAATCCAGGATTTGTGGTATATTAGTGTATATGAGAATGATCTAGAGTGCTTAGTTCTGAGTTCCAATTACTGAATCACAATCTTTGGGGACTGAAAAGTCTACTGATTATACTTTGAGAAGCTTGACAAGAGCTGAAGGAATTATGAGATGTCATACGAAGTCTACTTGATGTAGGTCTTAGTATGTTTTATGCTGCTATTGCAGAATATTACAGACTGGATAATTTATAAATGCGGCACATTCATTTCTTACACTGTGGAGGCCGAGAAGTCCAAGATCAAGCAGAGTACCTTTTGGTTGCATCCCTATGTGGGGGAAGGTGGAAGGTGGAAGAGGAGAGGTGGGGGGGAGAAGAGGGAGACGGGGAGGAAGAGAAGGGGGAGAGAGGGAAGAGGAGAAGACAAGAGAGGAGAGGAGGGAGGAGGGAAGGGGAGGGAAAGGAAGAGAAGGGAAGAGAAGAGGAGCCAATCTCACCCTTTTATCAGCAGGCCATTCCAACAGTAACTACGCCACTCCTGAAATAGTAACACGAATCCATTTCTAAGGGCAGATCTCATGATCGGCGCACTTCTTAAAGACCCCGCTGCTCAGCACTGCTGCGCAGGGAGTTAGGTTTCTAGCACAGGAGTTTTGGAAGACAGGTTTGAGCCATAGTTCCGTGGAGCAAGCTAAAGTCCCACTACAGAAGCAGCACCTTTCCCAGCTAGCATCTGAGAGAATGTCCCAAAACTAATGGTACTCATTAGATATCTTTGGTTAAAATGATCTTATTCAGGAACTCCACAGAACCACGCCATTCCAATTTAGTGAAGGAGAAAATTACTTCTAAATGGGTTATATTCCCAAGAAATGGCTACAGCCAAGATGACCCAACACATTTACTTATTTATTCAATAAATATCCTGTACTATTCTGGGTGTCAGAGAAAAAGAGCAGTGATTGAAGGAGTCCCTGACTTAGCTGAGCTTACAGTTCAGGTGAGAAACCTAGAGCAGGTGAGAATTTGCAACTCCACTTTACACCATTGTGTCTTCATCCTTCTCTGTGGGAAAGGGGATGCAGTAATACTGTAAAATGCACCACAAATTTATATATACATGCATAAAATTTCATAGCATTTATAGAGGGACAAAAAGAGCTTATTGACCTGAGTGTTCCATTTGAGATTTAAAGCTAAATCTCAGATCTGCTCTGGAAAAATAGTACTGTTACTGCCCTGTGTGCCTAAACCTGCCTCTTCAGATGCAGCCTGTCTGTGAGTTCTTGCTAGAGAAGGAAGTAGCAGAAGGCTGAATGGTGCTAATTGTTCCCTTTAGCATGCAACACCCAGGACAGGGATGTGTTTCTGATTTTCTCGGTGATCATAACCTTTCTTTGAGGACCCCAGAGAGATTGAATTTCAAGGGAAGATTTGATCACAGGTTTTCAAACCAGATGGAAAGGTGCTAATAAAAGAATTAACATTCCAATCCACAGTGCAAAGCCAAGCAAAGAATTAGAATTCCTGTTCATAACAATAGCTAAATATTACTTGCCATATTATTCGATAAAGTTTAGGGGACACTCAAATCTCAGGGCAAAATAAGTTGTATTTTACATTTCAGATGACGCCCCAATAGTTTCCCCAGTTAGCACTGTGTTAAAATCTAACATGATTAAATAGTTTTACCGCTGTTTGCATACATTTTCCTTTGATATACGTAAGTGTACTTCTCACAACTCAGTGCTGGATTTGAAAATAGAACTTCAGGGGGAAAACAGCAATCATCTACCACCATGTGTCCACCCCAAACAGGAAGAGACAAGCTATATAATTTAGCAGCAAGGGCTTGTTTTTCTCCTAAGTTCCCAGTCTCATATTTCAGGATTTTGTGTGGCATTTTAGAAAGAATGACGAAGACACGGTTCCTAAACCCACAGCCACTTTAAGAGGATACAACATGCCTATTAATAATTGTATTACTCCTCTATTATTGCTAAGAATAATGATGGGCTGGAAGCATTGGCCCCCAAGCCAAATTTATCCTGAAATGTTTTCAATTAACTCTTGGCACCGGCAGGAAAGCATCAAACCTTTCCCAGGCTGAAATATGGAAAATCTGCAGGGAACATCTCAGCAGGAGATGAATTTCATTAAAACGAGCACATCATAATCCAGCGACTTCTGCTCTCCCTGTAAGCCTCCCCATTGATAAGGAGCCCTGGAGATTTTTATGGATTTGCAAAGAGAAATGATTTCATAAGATCTTTTCAGAGAGGTTGCTTTGGCCCTGCTCTTTGAATTATGATCTGCCCGCCGGTGAAAAAGTGGTCAGACATTTGGCTTCGCTGTGACTGCTCCGTATGAGGCTGGTTCGAGGGAGTGGAGGCAGCTTCACCTCACAGATGGCCGCTTTCTGCTGTCGCCTCCGTGGTGTGTGACACCCAGACGGTTTCCCAGGGTCTCTCGAGTGACAATACTGTTACATCCCCGGTTTTCAGTGACCTGCTTAAAGAGGTGAGAAGCAGCCTCTAATGCCGTGAGAGCAGTAATCACAGAGTCTATCAGCTTTCCAGGGTGTGGATCCATTTTTGAGAAAAAATCAAATTGCCCTCCTGGCTGGTGGTGTTACTGGTAGGGATAAGTGAACACCACGGCGGGAGTGGTGTGAGAAAAGTACAGAAAATTAGATGAACATTTCAAAATATGTGCCTGTCAGAAACCTCCTAAACCAATTCAAATCCTGTGTTCAATTGTTAAATGTATCACAGGAAGTAAAAAAGCCTCTGTTTTCCCATGTGTGAAATCCTAAGAATAACGATACCATAGATAGAAAGTGAGGTGAATAACAGAAGAGGTGGGGAGGCAGCCCGATGTGAAGGCCCCAAGTTCATTCCCTGTATTAAAAAAATAAGTAAAGTGTCAAAAAACTTGACTACTACTCCTCAAAAACAAGGAAAGCTGAGAACTATCAGAGCCAAGAGAAGCCACAGGAAGTACGACGAGTAAGCGTACCCTGGACGGAGTCTTGGAGCATGCGCACAGATGCAAGGTGAAATTGTGGCAATCTGAATAAACTACAGATACCAGTTAATAGCAGTGTCTCCGTACAGATGTTAATGATAGAAGGAATCCAGTGATGCCGTGTCTGGGGACTCTTTCTACTATCTTCTCAATTTTTCTATAAATCTAAAACTATTTCAAAAATAAAGTACAAACTAGCGTGGTGGCACATGCCTGGAATCCCAGCACCCTGAGAGTCTGAGTTGGGAAGACCACGCATTCAAGCCCGATCTGGGCAGTTTAGTGACTTTGCAAGGCCTTGTCTCAAAGTAAAATAAATAATAAAGAAAGAAAGAAAGGTCAGGGAGTGGGGAATGTCTCTCAGTGTGAAAGTTTGGTGTTCAGTCTCCAGTAGTGCAAAAACAGAATAAAGAAACAAAAAGGAAAGCACTAGTTGAAATTACAAGGTGACCTTTTATGGGTACTCTTTCATGCTATTGAAAGCAAAATCACATATGCCTTGAGAACCAAAGAATAAAGGTCATTTCTCTTTTGCCGAATTTATGTGTATGTGAGCATGCACTCTCACCGTGTGCACATGTGCATGAGTACGCGAGCACACACACGTGCACCATGCGCCAGCCACAATCTGAGAAGCTGATTGTTTCTCTGTGGCTCACACGTAGTCAGAGGTCAGTACAATTTGTCCCTCGGGGTCACCTCTATATCGCACCCACTCAGGCCTAAGGGACAGCTCCGCGTCTGCTCTGTCCGTGCGCCTCCTTTCCGTCTGGCCACTGTGGGTCGCACAGCCCCTCACCTGGACTTTGAACCGAAACAGACACCTGCGGGCACACCTCCCGCCCCGTGACGTCCTTCCCGACTGCGCCATGGCTGACAACTGTGACTGACGCTGGCGTCTCGGCTGCACCAGGCGACAAAGCGGGACGCTCAGACTCCTTCTTTCACGGTCCCTCTCACCAGAGTCCTGCAGTTCTTGCCAGGCGCTTTACATTTTTCTCTTCTCTCTGGTCCTATAGTCGGAGCTGTGCTAGCACTTTAAACCCAGATGCTTGCGACTTCCTGCATTGCTTCTTTCAGCTAACCCACACATCCAATTGGAAAAGCTTTCCCAGATCACGGAGCCACTTGTCACTTAACCACACGTGGCCATATGTCCAGGGGAGGCCTACTTTTCCTTCACCAAAGCAGTAGTTCCCAGACTGGCCTCTGAGCAAGGATTGATGGAATATCGGAAGGACGCAGTAAGGTGCAGACAGCTGGGCTTCACCCTCCGGAGTCTCCAGGAGGCAAGGACCCGAAGGCCGCGCTTGGAGACTCGCACCTCTGAAGCCCCAACTCCACACCCCCTTCCGGCTACACTTGAGCTTCTCTCCCCCCTCTTAATTGCGCTACACATTGCTCCCAAGCACTTGCCGTGGCGTCATTTGCCAGATTGCCTCCCCCACAACAAAAGGTGTTTTGTTGAAGACCAACTTGCTGAACATTTAGGCACAGACCTTGAAATGTGAGAAACCAAACGAAACTCTCAAGGAACCTGTTCAGTGTGAAAATGTAAATTTCCCAGGGGAGTGTAAAGTGCGTACTCATTCCATTACGTTCAGATTTCAAACAGCATAGAAAAATATTACATCGGTTAGTTCATTCTCCTAGGAAGGGAGCCAAAATCCTTCATTTTGGATGTTGCCTCTCCTTCAGGTGCTCACCGGAGTGCTTAAAAACTACTTTCCAAGCACTGAAAGGGCCCTTAGTGACCTCAAGATTTTGTCAGACATCACATCTGCCAAGTCATTTGAGACATTTCAGGTAATACTGTAGAACCAAACTAGTTCTTTCTTCTCTGTCTTGCCATCACTCATAACAATGTTATAAAACGGAATAAGCCAGAATATGTACAAAGAAACATATTCCTCCCCTCTCTTTACTGGAGATGTCTCCAACTGATCACCACACCACGGGATCTCTGTTGCTGGGGCCACTCTCACCCTCGTAAGTGGCCTAATGTAGTTCAATAAATAATTCCAGGGATGGCAACGTGGTGCAATAGCCTTCTGGCTCAGTCCTCCCAAAATCTATCATTTCTGTATTCTAGCTAGGAAATACTTTTTTCCTCACCTTTGTCTTCCTTGCCTTTCTTTTCCCTTGTCTCCCCATCCTTACTCTTCTCTTCCCTACTCTTCTTCCTTTTTTCTTTCTTCCTTTTCCCCTCCCTCTCCTTTGTCCTTTCTTTCCACTGGGAATTTGGGCAGTGTATTCCCAAAGAATTCACTTCAAACCAATAGACCAGAGAAATGCTCTATATGTGTGTTAGCCAATCACTCCATTCCCACAACGGCCTGTAAGTGATGCTGAGATCCCATTCTACAGACACAGAGGAAGGTGAAGTCACTTGTTCCAGGTCACATGGCCGGGCAGTGCGTATAGCTGGACTTGGACAGAGTCTTCCTGGCCCTAGAGTCTGAGTTCTTAACCTTGACACCCAGCCGCCTGAGCGACACTGGTGTATCTCTTGGGTCCTGGCTTTCGCCATCTGAGCACCGACTCACCCTGATTGACTCCTCACAGCTCTGTGCACACAGCTCTGTGAGGCTTGCAGAACTGTGTCACTGCACACAGCTCACTTTGTGGTTGAAGAAACAGGCTGAGAGAGGGACAGTGACCCACCTGAGGTCTCAGGCTCGGTTGGCGATTGAACTGAGAGTCCACCTGAGAATCTTATTTGAGCCAGTATTTTCCCCTTAATACACACGTATTATAAACAGCTTTATTGAATAGAATTCATGTACAATTAACTAATTGATTTGAAGTGTACATTTCTGTGATTTTTAGTAGTCACATACATATGCCACTGGTGTCACGATCATGTTTTAGAATATTTTTATCATCCCTGTTATGGTTTGTGTCTAGATGTCCCCCCAAAGCCTCATGTGGTAAGAGATAGCTGGATCTAGAGTGTGGGCTGCCCTGAGGGCAGGTAGCCTAGATAGATACAGGAAGAAGCTTAACTAGCTGCTTGTTTGCATTGCTGATTTGCATACATTCCTTGCATTTTCCTCACTTTACTTTGTGGCCAGCTGCGAGTCCGCCACGCCAGCCCCGCCGCCTCGGACCCAGCGGACTATAGACTGAAACCTCTGCAGACTGTGAGCTAATAAACCTTTCTTCCCCTAACTTTGGGTGTCGGGTATTCTGTCCCAACAACAAGAGAAAAGTAACTAAAACAGAATTTGGTACCGGAGGAGTGGGGTCATTGCTGGGACTATACTTGACCATGTGGTTTAGCAGCCTTTGGAGTTGGATTGCGGGAAGGAGAAGCGCTGGGAAAACTTTGGAAATGAGGAAATTTGCGGCTCAGGAGGTTTCTGCTGGGAAGAAAGACTGCGTTGGCTGTTGGACTCCAGACCATGTATGTTATGGCCTGGCAGAAAGTTTGTCTGAATTTTGCTTGTGTCCAGAGACTTTGCCTGAGACTGAGATTAAGGGCGGCGGACTAATTAATCTTGCAAAAGAAATTTCA
>PVJO010009078.1:0-71665 GCA_004026905.1 Hystrix cristata
TTTTGTGGTGCCGGGGATCGAACTCAGGCCCTTGTGCTTGCATGGCAAGCACTCTAATCACTGAGCTAAATCCCCAGCCCCTATTGTGCATCTTTAGACTCAAATGAATACTCATCCCTTTGTTTTTGTTTTAACAAAAATTGCCTTTAAGTCCCTGCCACAAAAAGAAACACAAACCACGCTTTTAATAAGTAACAGGTTAAGGGCACAGGAGTTTGTTTGTCCTCTCTCCCTAGGATGGTCTCTGACTGTAACACTTTGACATATGGATGTCCTGGAAAGAAAGCCCTCAAAATACAGATAACCAATTCCAGACGAAGAGCACCTCTTAGGCTGATATTTCCGGCCTACTTTGTGAGAAGAAGGGCTAGCCGGGAGAGTCAGGGCACAGAGAGAGGTTTGTCCCTGGGCTCTTGTCCCTGCACTCATGTCCCTGGGGGCGAAAAGACAGGAGCCTTTCCAAATTCTGGGCTGACTGAGTTTGTAGGAAATCAGGACGCAGTGCTCCTCCCATGAGGATCAGTTAGCCTCACTCTGCCTCTCAGACGATCAACTTTTTCTTTTTTTGGAGTACTGGGGCTTGAACCCAGGACTACCTGCAGGGTAGGCAAGCACTCCTGCCCTAGCTACACTCCCTGCCCTCAGCCTTTCTTTTAAAGAGAAAGCAAACGCTCCAACCCTGAAGACTTAGCTCCGAACAGAGTGAACAGAGGAGGAGTCAATAAGGCGGGAACGAGTCAGGAAAGATTAGATACTGTTATGATTTAAGATTTAAAATGCCCTTCCCCGCGAAGTTGCATCTGTTCAGAGACGGGGCTATTGGAAGGGGATCGGATCATGGGGTGCTGGACTCGATGGGTTCATGTCTGAATGTGCTGTTAGGAGGCTGGGCCTGTTGGAGGTGGGTTGCTGGGGACAGGACCTGGAAGGTATGCGGTAGGAGATCAGGGCCGGGACCAAACTGGTCAAACAGCTGGATCTACCTGGTAACGGGTGTGTTCTTGTTCCTGCTCTTCCCTCCTCTCTGCCTCCTAGCGGCCATCAGGTGAACAGCCTTTTTCCCCTGGGCCCTTCTGTCATGATGTTTCTACCTTGGAGCCAGCCTGAATCCCCTGCAGTGTGAGCCAAGTTAAACCTCTCCTCCTTTAAATTGTGGGTATTGGGTATTTTGTATCAGCAATGGAAAAGCTGGTTAATACAGATGTGATCACTCAGAGAGCGTGTGATTGGAGGGCAGCACCCAGAGCAGAGTCCCTAAGAACACCAAAGAAAACTGAAATATCTTCCCCTAAAATAGTGAGGCGGGCTCTCTGCCTTTCCCTGTTTGCCTGATGGCAGGACAAAGGTCTTGCTCCCCTTTCCCCATCTCCCTGAAGCCAAAGATATAAATCCTCCCTCACCAGAGACAGCTGCTATCGGACTAAAACTGGTCCCAGACAGCCAGAGGAATCTGCAGCTGACTCCATCTCCTTCCCACAGTCTCCCACCTCTGACGCCTGACACCCTTGCTTCTTTGTCTTGTCACTCTGGGATTTATTGCTCTTCATTAAAACCCTACTTAAGACAGAGTCCTGAGCTTGGAGAGAGTTACTTTGCAAAGAGAATTGCCTCCTTCCCATGTGACAACCAGGGCACATGTTAATGAAATTGCTTGTTCCTCTCATGTTTATTTGCCTTTTTGTTAATATGAATTTGTCCCAGCTAAGAAGCTATGAGGATTCAGGAAGGAAACTATCTTTCTCCCCTTCAACATCACCCTTTTTTTTTTTTTAAAGTGTGAACAGTAGAAATGATACAGTGGAAACAGAAAGATTGCCTAGGTAGGAAAGAAAAAAAATTATTTTTCTATTATCTTCTTAGATTTTCCAACTGGAGTCTTGTAAATTGGATCCACGAAAGACAGATGAACAAGAGAAAAACAGGTTATTAATACACGCAGCCTATTTCCCATAGGAGCAGCTTCCTGAGGAGCAGCTCAGAGGAGTGGTTGGAAGTTGGGCTTATTTATTGTTTTAGTAAAGAAACAATAAATTTTTAGAGAAGTACCAAGACTGAGGAACAGAATTTTGAGCTTATGGGAAGACAAATATGTGGCAGAACTGATAAGGGAAGCTATTTGCTACAGATCCACATGCTCTGTGGAACACTCATGGCCGTAAAAGTTCTCTGGGAGAGATTTATGGCAGGCCTCGTTTCTCGGAAGTTACTGCTTGTAGTCAGATTAAGGGAAGTTTTTGGGAGGCTTCATTCTCCGTCTGTTCATTCTTCTTTGCCTCCAGCTCAAAATAACCTTTATGCCAAAATGGCATGTTTGGGGTGGCACACTGCTCCCCTACACCAACTCTAACATGAGTTGCTGGGCGAATGTGACCCATTCCATGGTCAGTCTCAGGGAAGGGAGGAAGAGATCCAAGTGACAGGGGAGATTGTAAAAAGAAATATAAGCCAATTCAGTCACTAGGGAGGATGAAGAAATAAAGACTAATGAGGACTGGTCTAGGCTGAAATTCTTGAATTGTTATTCAGTAGCAGATGGAACGCCACTGAAGAACTACAAACAGGGTGAAGAAAGCAAAGCAAAATATGCCAAATCGGTACACTAATTCCTTTCAATTTCTTTCAAACATAAGTCACTTGAGAAACTGCAACTTCAGAGAGGGACAGTTGGCCTCTCTTTTCTTATCATCAGCAAGACGTAAAGATTGTTTTAGTCTCTTGTCATTCCCAGCCTGGAAAATAGCCCTAATCACCAGAGACAGGTAACTGGGGCTGCAGTGAACCTGAATAAAGAACTCTGGTGTCATAAGCTTCTCCCATTGGCTTACGCATCCCGGCACCAAGACAGCTCTGAGTGACAGCCCCAGAATTGACGACTGTAGACCAGCTATCTGTTTCTCCTGTCATTCCTTCACAAATGTACTGTTCTTTGTTTAAAAAGTACAAGAGCATCATGTTTCGGTCATTTCTTTGGACTTCATTCTCTTGTGAAGATTCCTATGTGTGTAAAATTAGTAAAACTTTCATGCTTTCTCTTGTTAATCAGCACTTTTATTAATTGGGTCCCTGGATCCAGCCAAAGAGCCCATGTAAGACTTAAGAGGGTAGAGGAGAAATCTCCCTCCCCTACAAGTGGAACTATACAGTCACGTGTGCGTGTGTGTGTGTGTGTGTGTGTGTGTGTTAAAAACATTTGCTGGCCAGGAGTTGGCTGGATTGGTGAGTGGGATGGTGGCGGTGTACAGACAAGAGGCAGGGAGATGATTCGGCTTCCTCATATATCTCGTTTGCTTTCTGGGCATTATTTCTGTTCCTCCTCTATCTATAAGGGCCATAAAAGGTTTTTAAGGACCCTTGTTTTCCTCCCAGACTGTGTCGGTTTCAGTCTCCCTCTTTCCAGTTGTCAGAATTGATTAACAAGCAAGCCTCTTTCCCACTGAGAAGAAAAAACAAGGAACTCACAGGTTCAAAAAAGAAGACTGTTACGAGTACTGAGATCGTGGAACTCTCTGTTGGCTAATCTGTCATCTCATCTCACTTCATTTGTTCACTGTTGGTCTAGGCCAGCCACCACGTAAGATGAGAGTCTTGAGTTAGACAGGCGGGGTCTTTGCTGTCCTCAAGTTTACATTCTGGGCAGGGCTGTGTGTGTGCGCGCGCGTGTGTGTGTGCGTGCGTGTGTGCGTGTGTGCGTGCGCACATGCCCATTTGGTGTACTGGATGAGACAGACTAAATATGTAACCATGAAAGTTTCAGATTCTAAGACAAGCTATGAAGAAAAACAGGACGTTGGGAAAGAATAAAATAGGTTCAGGGGTAGGCTCTGAATGTAATATAGGACCTAAGGGAGGTGACATTTAAACTTAGACTTGAAGCCTGCAGAGATACTGAAATGCAAAGATCATTTCATGCAGATGGAGCAGCGTGTGCAAAGGTCACAGGGTGGTCGCCGCACACGTGAGGTTCCTGTGGCTGGGTCCCGCTGAATGAGGGGATCACTGGGATGGCATGAGGGGCAGGTCAGGATAAGGCAGGAGAACTGGAAAGCTAAGAAGGACTTTTTAAACAGGAGAGTGACACAGTCCAAGTTACTGCTCTAAAAAGCCACGCTGGCTTGGGAAGCCCCTGGAGTGTCCAGAGAGGTGATGACTATTTATGCCAGAATGATAACACTGGACACGGAGAGAAGTACATGGATGTGCCATCACCCTGGAAGTAGAATCAACACTACTTGGTGATAGATTGGATGCAGAAGAACAAGGATCTAATGAGCCTTAAGAATGTACTATACATTTTAAAGAAGACGAAAGAAAAGATTTTGAAAGTTTCGCCATGAAGAAATGATAAATGTTTGAGGAAATGGACATGCTTGCTTTAATCTGAACATTACACAATGTACCCAGGTATCAAACATCACAAGGTGTGCATAAATACATACAATTGTAATGTGTCAACTAAAAAAAAACCAATGTTCTTGGAGTTTTTGTCTTAAGCAACTGTGTGGATAATGCCATTTACTGAGGTAGGGAAGGAAATTTGAGGAGGGAACCAAGAGTCCTTTTATTGATATATTTAAAATGATATCAAGTCATTGATTTAATGTATGAGTTTGACTCCAGAGGAAAGGTTTTAGCTTTACTCTGAAGTAAATACTGGCAGTCACAGCATATAATGACGCCATTGCCCACGCGTTCAGATCATCTATTTCCCCCAAAAAATCAAAGCCCTATTTTGCTAATCGGAGAAAGTGTTGTGCCTGGTGCCACCTTTTAGTTAAACCGGACAGTGCAGAGGGCGTCACTGTTCTAGTTCTGATTCGATCACCACAGTTTCATTTTGTCTGTTCTAACACTGTACTTTTCATCACCATTCAATTCAAAGTATTTTTTCTCTTGTGATATCTTCTTTGACTCATGGATTATTTAGAATAGATTTTGCAGTTTAATTTCCAAATATTTGAGGCTTTTCTACATATTTTAATATAACTGATTTCTCTTGTGGCCAGTGGGACCTGTCATGTACAATTGCAATTTCTTTTGAAATTTATCAAGACATTTCATGACCTGACATACAGTATATCTTGATGAATGTCCCACTTGTACTTGAAAATAACATGCATTCTGCTATTCTCAGTTGCCGAGTGGAATGTTTTATAACCATCAATTAAGTACAGTCACGCACCGTTTAATGACAGAGATTTGCTCTGAGAAATGCGCTGTTAGGTGATTTCATCATTCTTCAAACATCACAAAATTTACTTATGCAAACCGAGATGGCACAGGCAACTACACACCTCGGCTACAGCGTCAGAAACCACGTCCTGAACACTGTACGCAACTGTAACACAATAACGTTTGTTTAAACCTCTCTCAGTAGAAAGAAGGTACAGCAGAAATATAGTATAAAAGCTTTTTTAGGGTAGAGCTGTGTAGGACACCAACCATTAAGGGAGCACCCAGGACCGGAAGCTGCTCTGAGTGTCTGCGAGTGGTGGGTGGAGGTGAAGGTCCAGGCCGCGACTGCACACAGTGTAAGCTGTGTAAACACTGCACTGTAGACTACACTAAATCACTCAGAGTCTTTTTCTTCAGTAATTTAACCTTTGCTTACTGTCACTTTTTAACTTTAGAAATTTTTTTTTAAAACTTCTTTACTCTTTTGTTGTAACAGTTTCAATTCCAAATACGTTGTACAACTATACAAAAAGATTTTTTCTTTACATCTTTATTAGCTCTTTTCTATTCTTAAAAAAAATTTTTTTTTGTTTTTTTTGGGTGCTGGAGATCGAACTCAGGGTCTTGCACTTGTGAGGCAAGCATTCTAACCACTGAGCTAAATCCCCAGCCCCTTTTTTTGTTTTTTTTGAGACAGGATCTTACTATGTAATCCAGAGTGGCCTCAAACTCACTATGTAGCCCAGATTGGCCTTGAATTCATGGCAATCCTCCTGCCTCAGCCTCCCAAATGCTGGGATTATAGGCATGTGCTACCATGCCTGGCTTAAACTTTTTTGTTTAAAATGTTTTAAAAACTTTTTTTGTTAAAAAATTAAGACGTGAACACATACATTAGCCTAGCCAGTGATGGTGAGCCTTTCAGAGCTTTCAGTGATAACAAACAGCCTCCTTCAGCATGCGTACTATAGGTTTGCCGTCACAGAACAGTCTTGGGATTAACAGTGACACTCTCTGCATCTTCTCCCTGGGAAAGTGTTCAGGATTGGTAGCACGCAGAGCTCCATTCTTATAAAACAAGGCTTCCTTCTAGAATCCCTCCTGTTCAATCCCCAGCACCATAAAAAAATTGAATCCCTCCTGAAGGACCTCCCTGGGATGATTTACAATTAACTGTTTTTGGTGATAAGTAATACACTCCAGCAAGGTGTGGTTGTTACAGTTGAGTGGGCCAGAAATAGTCCAGGTCCTGGTGTACGATGAGGAAAGAATTCCAAGCACACACTCCCTGGTAGGTAGCTGCATTCATTGGAGGTCTCCAGGAAGGTGGCAGCCAGGAAGAGGAAAAGGGAGGAAGGGTAGGAATTGTAGGCACATGTGAGTGAAAGAGAATGGTGTGTGAATGTGGTGCAAATGTGGGGGGAAATGGGGGCCTGATAGCTCAGGCTCCTTGGATTTAAAGGGTAGCCGTCTCTGACATCTGGGTGCCTCCCACTGAGTCTCTCCCTGGGTCAGCACACTGCCCCCCAGGGTGGGGCGATAGGCTTTTGTTATTATGTTTTGTACTTCCCTTAAGAAGATGGGAGTGTAGATAATCCTTAAAATGTTTATGTTTATAGTTAAACTTTTGGGGAAGCAGTGGCTCACTCAACTCCTTTGTTTCTAACTGTACCATGGTGGGACATGCCTGTAATCTCAGCATTTGGGAGCCTGAGGCAGGAGGATCACCAGAGTTTGAGGCCAGCCTAGGCTACATAGCAAGACCTTGTCTCAAAAATAAATAAATAAATAAATAAATAAATAAATAAATAAATAAATAAATTTATTAAAAGGTAGCTGTTATGGCTTGTGTCTAGATGTCCCCCCAAAGCCTCATGTAGTCATAGGTGGGTGTTTTCAGAGGTGGCTGGATCTAGAGTGTGTGATTACTAAATTAATCCACTGATTGGTTTGGCACAGTTCTGCTGGGATCAAGGATGTGATGCTAGAATTAAAAATATTAGGATTAAGGGTGGGAGTGCTGCCCACCCTAAAGCCAGGCAGCCTGGATAAAATATAAGGGACAGAAAGAGGCTTGCCTACCCGCTTTTGCTTCCCCTTGCCTGCCTTGCTGCCTTCTACCTGCCTGCCATCCCACCCTGCCTAGGACCCAGATGATCATGGGCTGAAAGGTCTACAAACCGTGAGCTAAATAAACCTTCCTCCCTTAACTCTGGGTGTTGGGTATT
Organism: Hystrix cristata; assembly: GCA_004026905.1. Classification (NCBI taxonomy): domain Eukaryota; kingdom Metazoa; phylum Chordata; class Mammalia; order Rodentia; family Hystricidae; genus Hystrix; species Hystrix cristata. Next base: position 7,401 of record PVJO010009078.1, read on the forward strand.
TTGTCTCAGCGAAGAGGGAAAAGTAACTAAGACAGCAGTATACTCTAAAATTACAATTAAAAGTGTGGTAGACATACATAAAACAGTACCATATCGCTAGTTGTTTATTATCCACTAGCATTATGTATTGTACATAATTGTATGTGCTACACTTTTGTCCTACTGGCAGCATAGTAGGTTTCTATATGCCACAAACATGTGAGTGATGCCTTGCGCTACATCATTTACATGGCTCTGTTAGGAAAAAATGGGAATTGTCTTAGTCACTTTCCTCCTGCTGGGACAAAATACTCAAAATTTAAAGGCGAAGAGGCTTATTTTGGTGCATAGTTTCAGAAGTTTCAGTCCGTGGTCAGGTGGCTCCAGGGTAGAAACAAGATGGCACAGGGGCATGGCAGAGAAAAGATGCTCTGCCCACAGCAGGCGGGAAGCAGAGAAAGGAGGAGCTGGGGAGGTCACTCCACAGCGCCCGCCCCTTCCCGCCAGGCTCTACCTTCCTAACAGCACATTTAGCTTTGAACTCATCAGTGGATTAATCCTGCATGATCAAAAAGCCCACCTCTGGGTACTTGGAGCCTTGAGGAAGATCCGAAACCATAACAGGAACTTCCCAGCTCTGTCCTAATTTACCGATCACTGTCATATATGTGGTTAGTCCGTATATCACCAGAGCAATCCGTCTATAATTGGTGTGTTTAGTTCACTTACATTTCATGCAATTATAAGTTATGGATCTCACAACATAATATTTTGCTTTAGGCAGTCAGTTATTGGTTAAAGAACTGAAGAAAGGAAAAAAGAAAGGTAGCCTACATATTTGTCATTTCTTGTGCCCTTTCTCCTGTTAGTAGATCCAAATTTCATGGTCTTTCCCTTCGGCTGGAGTAACTGTTGATGAAATGTATCATTTTACTAGTACATGAAAATATCTTCCTTATACTTCCTCTTCAAAGGTATTTTCACTAGATATCCCATTTGGGGCAGTTTTTTCCCTATCATTTTTTTTTTGTGGTTCTGCTGTCTTATGGCATCCGTTGCCTCAGATGAGACTCAAGCCATCAATTTTTTTTTTTAAGCCATCATTTTTATTGTTGTTGTTTCGGTTTTTGGGGGGGTGCTGGAGATCGAACTCAGGGCCTTGTACTTGCTAGGGAAGCGCTCTACCACTTGAGCTAAATCCCCAACTCCCTGTTTTTTTTTTTTTTGTTGTTGTTGTTGTTGTTTTTTGAGACAGTGTCTCACTATATACTTCAGGCTGACCTCGAACTTGTGGAGATCCTCCTGCCTCAGCCTCCCAAGTGCCAGGATTACAGGCGAGCACCACCACGCCTGGTTTAAACTTTCATTCTTAACCCTGCTCGCCTGTATGTAATGTGTTTTCCCCACCCTGGCCGCTTGCAAAGACTTCTTTTTCTTTGATTTCAGAAGTTTGACAATAGTGTGATTAAGTGTGGTTTGTTATATGTTTATACTGTTGGGGCTTGTTGACCTTCATAAATTTGTAAAGTGATATTTCTCACCAAATTTGGCAAAGTTTCAGCCATCGCTTATTCAAAATCTTTTCTGACTCATTTTCTCAATCTCCTTTCTCCTAGGTTGCCAATTGCATGTATATTAGTTTATTTGATATTACATCATATGTCACTAAGGACTTTTCTTTTTAAAATACTATTTTTCTCTTTTCAGATTGGATAATAATTTCTGCTTTATTTTAGTTCTTAAAATATTAACACATTAATTCTACAAATTAATATGATTTCCTGTTGTATGTCCAGACATGCACGCATGTTGCATTGATCATGTAAACTGGATAATTTATATCGATCTCTCTTCAAGTTCACAGATTCTTTTCTTTGGGTGCCTGCAGTCTATTCCTGAGGTCATCCCATAAATTGTTCATTTCAGCAATTGTACAATTAGTTTTAGAATTTCCAACTTATTCTTTCTTGTGATTTTTATGTCTCTGTTGAGATCTCACAACTATTTATTCATTAGGACTATCTTTAAAGTCCTTAAAACTGTACATAAAACTATATATACATATATATAAAAAATAGCCACTTATAGTAACTACACATATAGCTGCTTTAAAGTTCTTGTCCATTAATTCAAACATCTGAGTCATCCCAGGGTATGTTTCTATGGCATGATTTTGGTTTTTTTGGTGCTGGGGATCGAACTCAGGGCCTTGAGTGTGCCAGGCGAACACGCTACCACTGAGCGAAATCCCCAACTTTTTTTTTTTTTTTTTTCCACTGCTGGGTCAAATCTTCCTGCTTTCCCCGCCATGTCCGGCAACTTCATATTATATTGGATGCTGTAGACGATAGTTTGTAGGGATTCGGTATCCGTTATATTTCACTGAAGACCACTGGTTTTAGTTTTGGTTCTGTGGACAAATTACTGGCTGATCACTTTAAACTTGTAAAGTCTTAGTTTTTCGGGAAGCCTGTCTGAAGACCAAGGTGTTTACGATGACTTTTTAACTTAACAGCAGTCAAACCTGAAACTCATTCTCTCCTGCAATCGATAGCAGCAGACATAATTGGTAGTTCTTCAGTCTTCCAACCATCCAACCATCGCTTTGCGCTGGACTCTTTGGAATGATCTCCGCAAAAGCACACTTCAAAGGTGGACCATGTTCGACAGGAGTTATATACAGACTGCTGTATGTAACTGGGGACTGCTCACTCTAGGCCTCTTTCTTTTCTGGGATTTCACCCTGGATCTCCAGCCACTCTTGGAGCTCTGAAGTCCCAGCGTCTAATCACAAGCCAGTAAGAGTGCCGATTTCTCCCCGAGTCCAAACTGCTGCAGGCTGCAAAGACAGGAGAAAATCTGTTTGAATGTGAATCTCATCCCGAGTATGGGTCCCTTATTTGTTCTTTCTGGGGACTGAGTAGATTGTATTTAACTCTCTTGTTGAATGACTTGTAGAAAATGACTTTTAGCATTTTAAAGTAGAATCCGGCTCAATTCAAAGTTAATCAATTGTTTAGAATAATTTTGCTAGCAGTTGTTAGTTTAACTACTAAATCTGCAAAGATTATACACATCATTCAAAATTTAAAAGGAAGTATTAAATTTGTCTTGCCCCAAAATAAAATAAATATACTTAGTTCCACTTAGAGAAAATTAGACTTGGTATGTGGTCAGTCAAGTATAAAATCAAGCTTATCTAGAAGATTATGTTCCAAATACAAGCACCTTTTATTGTCCTCTGCGCAATTTCATAGTGTCATTGTTTTGACAATTTTAATTTACTTGCTTTCATTACAAATATATTTCTATCAAAGGCAACATGGTTCATGAAAGATTACTATTCAATTCTAGGCATGCATCCACTTTCCTTAACGCTATAGTTTTGGGTAGTATTTGAATATAACATTTTTGGTTGTTCTTTTTTTTTTTTTTTCATCCACCTCCTTCTCTCTTTTAAAAAGAGTTCGGTTTAGGGGCTTTCAGCTCTGACACCCCCTACACCTCATGGTAGCTACCTATCTTCTTTCTCTTCCATCTTTTCCTCCAAATAAACTTTTTTTGTTATTAAAAAAAAAAAGTCAGTTTTCTTCTAATCCTGTATGTTCTCTTCTCTTTCTAATTATATCAAGGAAAAGCCTTGGTCTGATGTTAATGTTTTTTAGCCCTAGATATTGTTTTACCATAGAAGGAACAGTTATCAGACATTGGAAGACAGCAACATGTAATTAGAATTTAATAATAATATTTTATATTGCATTGATCTATAATTTCATTGGTGGCTAATTATGCTATTTTTCTAATTGTAGCTTTGATTTTAAATTTTATACAAGTAAAAATGTAAGTCAATTTAAATAAAGTGAGTAAAACATAACAGTAGAAGTTATACAGTTAGGGCAAAACATGTGACCACAATGCTGGCATAACTGAAGTGCGGAAAGCATCATTCAGTAACACACTTCCTCTAACCATGAGACAGGAGCGAGCAACAATCCAGAGTGCAGAAGCGAAGTGAGGATAAGAGATACAGATTTGAGAATTCAAAGGCTTAAGACCTTCAGTCCAGTGCCATTGTTAGAATCGGGTTTCACAACTGTAATGTAAAGATTGTTGAGAATATAGCCATTCTAAGAGCTTCTGTCTTCAGTCCCCTGAGATGTTTTTATCCTTATAGGTTGTTACAGTTTGTAAGAATCGGTATAACATGCTCCATTCTACTTCTGATTTATGTTTTTCATTTGATTTTTGCTTTATATTTCCAACCATTGTGAAGATAGCTTTAAAATACCTCTCTAAGTTCATTTGTTTGAATGTCTCTGATGAAAACGTCTTCGATTTTAGAAGTGTCTATTGTTACCTTTCTTTTTTTCTACATTGATCTTGGTCCTGAAGAGAGTTATAAAATTTTCTTTTAAGTCATTTGACTCTAGTCCTGGATCAGCTTAGTATCACCTGAAAATGAACACTTCTGTTATCCAAAGAATATAAAGAAAATAACCCCCCAGAGAGACAGCATTGACTAGAAGAAAGGGCTACGAGGATGATAATCCAATTTAATCAGCTACACTTTTTCTGATCTTTCTGCCACCAGTCCTTCCAATTCTGGCTTTTCAGGGGTGGATATGACAACCTGGTGCTCATATTTATTTAACAAAGGCAGAGTTTTATTTTCTTAAGCAGCTAGGTTTCTGTTCATCTACTGTTGAGTAACTTGTTCTTTGATCTATTTTGGAGAAGGGACTGAAGAAAAAAATACCACTACTGTAATTCTGTTATGGTCCCAACATCACGGACATATGTCCAGAGGCCTTCTCTAACTGGTGGTATGCTGAAGTTTAATTATACCAAAAACACAGACTCTGAATACTTAAATAACAAAGGTTCTTAAAATATGAAGTTAGTAATCATCTGTGTTGTAGTCCCCTACATATAGTATTGACTTTTTATAGATTGCTTTTAGGATTTTTCTCATTTTTTGGTTTTTATAAAATTTACTAAGACAACATAGATGTTGTTTTCTTTGTATTTATCCTGCTTGGGGTTCGCTGAGCTTCTTGAATCTATAAATTTGGGAAACTCAGTTACTATTCCTTCAGATATTTTCTTTGTCCCATTCTCTCTCCTTTCCTTCTAAGAGTCTAGTTCCTTTCCACCAACACAAAACCTTTTTCTCTGTTATTCTTCAGATTGCATCATTTCTAATGATCTGTATTTATATTTACTGATTCTTACATCATCGCCAATCTTCTGATATGGCCTTCTACTAAAAATTTTATTCAGTTCCAGAATTTCCATTTGGTTCTTTTTTATACTTTTGATTTCTCTGTTGATCTCTCCTATTTGTTTATTAATTATATTTTCCTTTCTTCTTCCAAACATAGTTTTAATATTTGTTTTACAATCTTTCTTTGTTAACTTCAATATCTGGGGAATCTTCAAGTGAGTCTGTACTGACTGTCTATGAGTTATATTTTTTTTTTCCTTCTATGTCTAGTAATTTTGGATTTTATTCAAGACATTGTAAATGATAACATTGTAGACTCTGGATTCTGTTCTATTCTCCTAAAGAGTCTGGATTATCTGTTTTAACAGAAAGTTAATTACGTCTGCCATAAATTCTGTCCCTGTAGCTGATAACAGCTGAAATCGCCGCTGGTTCTTTTACCCAAAGCTGCCATGGTTTAACTCCTTGGATTTGTTCCATTCACCTAGTATAGAGATCAGACAGAAATTAGGGCAGGGTTTATATGAATTTTATGTGCAGGGTCTTTTGCAGAATTTCAGAGTGTCCTTTGGTCACCTTTCTTTTCTGAGATTTCTCCATCAGTTTCTAGCTGTTTTGGTCTCTTTAAACTCTTCCGTTTGGTTTCTTCAAGCCAGTAAGGATGCAAGTTTCTATTGAACTTTGAGCTGACCTGTCTGGTGCCATCTTTGGCTGACCTCAATTTAAAAGTCATAAAAACAGGAAACACACAGAGCTATTTCTTTGTTACAACTACAAACTCTTCTGCAGTTTTTGCCAGCTTCTAGTAACTTTCAAGAGCTTTCGGTCAGTATTAGGTTAGCTGTTTTTCAGATCTTGTCCACAGGTGTTGGTCCCCTAGAAGCTTCTACATCACTACTCAAGCAGGATCTCAAAAGTACTTTTTTGGGTCATGATATTTAATTTAATTTGTTCCTCTAGCTCTGCCAAAAAAAAGTCTTGTTTTTTTCTTTAGGCCTTAAGAGACAACTACTAGCATTTTTAAATTTATAAAAATTTTGCTAGATGTAGTGCCATACGCCTGTAATCTTGGCACTCAGAAGGATAGGGTAGGATGACTGCTGTGAGTTCTAGGCCAGCCTGAACTACATAGTGAGACCCTGTTTCCAACAAACAAATAAAATAGAACAAAAAATTTATAACAATTTTTTGGTTCTGGGGAATCAAACCCAAGGGCTTGTGCATGCTAGGCATACAGCTATGTCACTGGCTACGTTCCTAGCCTTTTTTTTTTTTTCCTTTTTGGTCTTTGAAGCAAGGTCTTACTATCTATTCCAGGCTGGTCCTGAATATGTTATGTAGCCCCAGGCTGCCCTCAGATACATGGCGATCCTCCTGCCTCAGCCTCCCAAGTGCTGGGATCACAGGCACACTCTTTCCAAGTCTCTCTGCTTCCTGGCTGCCACGAGGTGGGCAATTTTTCTCTGCCATGCCCTTCCACCACGCTGTTTCTGCCTTGGAGCCATTTAACATGGATTAAAACCCCTGAAACCCTCAGATAAAATGAACCTAAACTTTTTCTCCTTTAAGTTGTACAGATCAGGTACTTTGTTCCGGCATCAGAAAAGTAACTAAGATAGTAACATTTAGCAAAGCATATCTTGTACAGCATTACAAGATATGGACATTGATATAATCAAGATACAAAACATTTCCATTACCACTAATATTCTTCCTCAAGTTGCTTTTTTATAGTCACATCCACTTTCTTCTTGCCTCAACCTCCATTAGCCCCTGCCAACCACTAGTCTTTTTTCCATTTCAATGATTTTGTTATTTTAAGAATGCTACACATGAAGTCATACAGCATGTAACTTTGGGGGTTTGACTTTTTCCACTCAGCGTATTGTCACAATGCATCTAGGTTCTGCAGGTGTCAGTAGCTTGTTCCCTTTTATTTGTAAGTAGTATTCAAAGGATTGATGTGTCCATAGCTTGTTTAACCACTCATCCATTGACAGACATCCGGGGCCCCCTCCCAACAGTTTTTGAATATTGTAAGTAAACCTGATATAAAAACTCAAGTACAGGATTTTGTGTGCACACAGTCTTCATTTCTATGCAATAAATACCCTAGAGCAGTGATGGCGACTCTTTTAGAGCTTTCAGTGATACAGCCTGCTGTGGCACACGTGACACAGGTTCGCACCCTGCCTTAGAGTGTAAATGACGGATTGTGTAATAGTCAAATACATCCTCACCACATTTAGTGGTGTCATTATATTTTATTATAACCATTCTGATAGGTGCGTAGTGGTATCTTATTGCGGATTTAATTAGCATTTTCCTAATAGCTAATTAGGTGTATGATACCAAGTCTCAGTTGGGTGTATACATGGTGGTCTGTTTCTGGGTTCTCAGTGGAAGTTGACATATGTGTTTATTTCTCCACCATCCCACACTCTGATTGCTGTAGCTATATAGTAAGTTCTAAAATCAGGTAGACAAATTCCTTTTGCTTTGTTCTTTTAAGAAAAATTGTTTCAGTTGTTCTACTTCCTTTTTTCCTATACTTAACAAAAATATTACCGAGATTTTGATAGAAATTGTATTAAATTATTTATCAGTTTGGAGAGAATTGATATATTTGTGTCTTGCGACCTATGGCATTGTGTTTCTATTTATATTTTCTTTGATTTCTTTCAGCAGAACTGTACGGTTTTCAACATACAAGTCCTCAATATGTTTTGTTAGATTTATACTTGGGGTGTGTGTGTGCACGCATGTGTGCATATGTGGGCACATGCATATACTCCTGGGGTCCAAACCTAGGGCATTATACACCGTAAGCATTGTATGATTTTTTTAATGAAAAAATAAAATAAAATTTCATAACAAAATAATAAGAGAATAACAATAGTTAGTACACTGTGTATCATTATCTTCAAAGTATTAACTCAGAGGACAAGACATAAACCAGAAAGATTCTTACAAAGAAAAAAACAATAAACAAAACTTTCTTATTTTGACCTTGTTTCCTGAAATCTTGCTGAAAATAAAAAATTTAAAAAAAAAAAAAGGTTTTTGTTTTTTGTGGTTTTTTTGAAAAGAGATTTCTTGGAATTTTCTACATTTTTTCCATGTCATCTGTATAGGAACAGTTTTCTTTTTTCTTTTTTTTGAATCATTTGCCATTGCCTTTTCTTTCCTTATTACACTGGCTGGAACTTCTAGCACTATGTCAAATTGGTGTGATGAGAGCAGACATCCTTTCCTTGTTTCTGAGCCAGGGGTAGGAGCCAGTCTTTTACTATTAAGTGAAATCTTAGCCATAGGTTGGCTGAGGATGGTATTCATCAAGTTTGGAAGACAGCTTTTAATCTTATTTTCCTGAGAGTTTTATACAAAACCTCAAACCTAGGACTTTATACACTGTAAGCAAGTGCAAGGCCTTGAGTTTGATCCCCAGTACCACGCCCCCATCATTGGTGGGTTCTGAATTTTAATGTTTTTTTTGAATGATTAATATGATCATGAACTATTTCTTTTACCTGTTAATATGGTAGATTATACTGATTGATCTTTGAATATGAAATTAGTCTTATATCCCTGAAATAAGCCCCTTGTAGTTATAGTATGTAATTAATTTTTATATATTGCTGAATATATATTAAGAAATATTCTATTTCTTAATATTTTGTTAAGGATTTTTTCATCTTTATTCACGATGAATTTTTTTTCCATCTTTGTTCATGAGGAATATTGGTCTGTAGGGTTTTTTTTTTTTGTACTGTCTTTTCTTTTTTTTTCTTTTTTTGATCAGGATAATACTGGCCTTAAAAGTTGAATTTTGAGGTGTTCCTTTTATTATCTCAAAGAGCTTGTATAGAGTTGATGTTGATTCTTTTTTAAACATTTGTTAGAATGAAGATTCTTGTATAGTACACTATACAAGCCTTCATGTACCTTTTGGATGACTTTTAAAATTATGCATTCAGTTTCCTTAATATTTATAGGAGTATTCATATTTGGTGATTTGTGGTAATTTTTTTTGAAGAGTTGGTCCATTTCATCTAAGTTGCCCAATTTGTGTTTATAGAGTTGTTAAGAGTATTCCCTTATTATCGCTGTGTTGTCTGCAGAGTCTGTAGTAATATTTCTTGTTTCATTTATGCTCATGCTTACTAGAGATTTTTCTATTTTATTAATCCCCTCAAAGAACTCACACTTTGCTTCATTGATTTTTCTCATTTTCTATTTTAAATTTCATTGACTTATGCTTATTCTTTTCTTCTACTTGTTTTGGGTGTAGTTTGCTCTTTTTTCTCAAGGTGATTGAGACATTTACCCTCTTTTCTAATATAAGCATTTAGTGCTATAGATTTTCCTATTACAATGGCTTTACCAGTGTCCCACACGTTTTATATGTTTTATTACCATTTTCATTAAGTTTTGTGTATTTAAAAATTCCCTGTGAAACTGCTTCTTTAGCACAGATTATTTAGAAGGATACTAGTTGGGTTCCAAGTGTTTGAAGATTTTCCTCTTAGTATTTTGTTAATTTTAATTTTATTCTGTCATGGTCAGAAAGACATTCTGTATTATTAACCTCTTTTTAAATTTCTTAAAGTTTATTTTTTTGACCCACGGTAGTAAACTGGTCATGTTTTCTGGGACTTGAAAGAGAATGAGTATGATGCCATTATCAAGTGGAGTGTTCTATAAAAGTTAATTAAGCCCATTGGTTAATGATATTGAGATAATCTATATTCTTGCTTTTTTGCCTAGTTGTTCTATTATTTGTTGAGAGAACAAAGTTAAAGTCTCCAGCTATAATAATGGGTGTATTTATTTTTCCTTTCAGTTTTATCAAGTTTTGCTTCTCACATTCTACAGCTCTACTGTCAGGAATATATGCATCAAAGAATACTATGTTTCAAGTTTGTCCTTTTTTATGGCAGAGTAGTACTCCATTGTGTAGAAAAAACACATCTTTAGCTATTCATTAGTTGTTGGGCATTTAGGTTGTTTCCGAGACTTAGCTATTACAGGTTGTGTTGCTATGAACATGGTTGTGCATATATCACTGTGGTATGATGATTTTAATTCTTCTGGGAAGATACCACACAGAGGAATAGCTGGATCAAATGGAACCTCCAGTTGTAGTTTTCTGAGGAATCTGGATGAACATGCAACCTTGAGAACATACTCTTAACTGAAATAAATCAGACACTCATCAGTACACATCGAATTGTTTCTCTGATATGAGAAACCATAAGTGTAAATAAGGACAAAGGGGTATAATAGATATTATGTAAAAATAAAAAAAAAGATAGTATTCAAAAGAGAGGAGAACTAGATAGGGAAAAGGGGGATAAAGAAGGAAAGTTAAAAGAAAAGTAAGATGAAAGGGAAAAAAATGGAAAAATGTAAATAGACTTGTTGCAAATAGGAAGGAGTGGGTGAATGGAAGGGAGGGGAGGGCAAGAGGTGGGGAAACCAAGATGCATCATGTACAGGTACAAAATAACCATGTTGATTATGATCATTATGTATACAATGTACCAATACATGTTCTCGGTTAAAAAAAAGAATACTATGATTCAGCCAGGCATAGTGGCACAAGCCTGTAATCCCGGCACTTGGGAGGCAGCAGCAGGATTGCCATGAGTTCGAGGCTAGCCCCCGCTACACAGCGAGTCAAGGCCAGCCTGAACTACATAGTGAGACCCATTCTCAAAAGAAAACAAAACAAAAAACAAAGAAAAAACTTTGTTTCCTTTGTAGAATGACTGATTTACATTATATAATATCCCTCTCTGTCTTTTGAATTTTTCTTTAAATTCTGCTTTGATATTGGTGTAGCCACTCTTACTTTCCTTTTATTGATGTTTGCATGGTATGTATTTTTCCATCCGATATCATTATTTATGAAGTAAATCTCTTATAGACAGCATTTTTAAAACTTCTACTCTACAAAGCTCTGTTCTTTAGTTAGTATATTTAGATCATTTATATATAATGTAATTTTTTTTATATTAAATCTTACGTCTGCCACTTTAGTTTGTTTTCCCCTTCCTTTCTTCTGTTTTATTTCTTCTGCCTCTCTGTGGATTATATGAACATGCAACCCTATTTTCAGCTCTTAGTGGCAATCAACACCATACAGCTTTACGTTTTCTGACTAATATGGATTCTCAGAGATTATTTTTGGTCACAAGGGAGGACATGCAGGAGAATTATCCGAAATTTAGATATAAGGCAAAAAAGATGATTTTTTGACTGCAAGACTTAAGGGTCACCTAATTCTCTAGGGGAATGACCTTTGTTCACAGAATTGATTAGGTACTAGTGACTCCTTATGTTATACAGAATATGTAACATAAAATAATTCTAAAGGGTGTGGTTTTATGTCCCCTGGGGCATTAACCAGTTATGTACAGTGTCTGGTAAACTGCCAAGTTGCTAAGAATTATATTTGACATTAGGATATAGAAGCAGAGTAGACAGCGGCCAGTCGTGTTACTGGTGGGGAGTTCGGTGAAGACCTATGAACTCCGAGAGTGTCTATGAATTCAAACCCAATTTCCCATGTGACCCGGATATGTTACGGCCACATATTTGATCCTGGATTTTTATGAGTCTCTGTATTGTTCCTCGTGTATCTTGTACTTGAATCATCTTAGATCGGTCTGTATTTTTTTCTGTAGCCTGAACTGTCTTCCAGACACCACCAGGATTCCTAAGTCCACATGATCAGCATTTAGAGGGCAGGACGGCAGCCTTTTCTCTGTACTGTGCCTTTCGGGGTGTCCTCCAAAGTAACACTGTGATGGAGAATGGCTCATCCTAATCTATTTAAGAGGTCACTTTCTGCACTGTTCAGACAAAAAACACAGTAGGTGCTGAGGGATGATACTTGTATTACCTGTCACTCTGGACTTTCGGGTCCCCAACCCACAAGATTCATTAAACAAAAAACAAAAACAAAAAACAAGCAACAAAGAAACCTGTAAGGCTATTGCTCTACTTCACGCCTTCGTAGCCTTTCAGAAAAGAGTGCTATCACCCTACGCTCAGGACTTGTGGTGACCCGAATGGTGGCCCCCACGGGGAATGTCCATGTTCTAATTCCAAGCCTCTCTGGGTGTGACTTTATTTGGAAAAGGAGTCTTTGTGGATATAATTAAGGATCTTAAACTCATCTCATAATTTAACAATTCCCAAATCCCATGGTGAATTTAACAATTCCCAAATCCCATGTCCTCAAAAGAGAAACAAGAAGAGAAGATACAGAGGAGAAGGTCACTGAAGACTAAGTATCCAGCCACTGTCAGGGAATGAATGTGAGCAGCCACCAGAAGCTGAAAGAAGCAAAGGACAGACTCTTCCCTGGATCTGGAGGGAGCATGGTCCTGACAATACCTTGGTTTCTGGCCGGGTGTGGTAGCGTACACCTGTAATCCCAGCACTTGGGAGGCTGAGGCAGGAAGACAGCCATGAGTTCAAGGCCAGTCTGAACTACATAGCAAGACCCTTTCTCAAAAAAAAACCCAAACCAAACCAAACAAAAAACACTTGGCTTTAGACTTGTAGTGCCCACAGCTGAGACAGTAAATTTCCTTTGTCTTAAACCACTAAGTGTATGGTAAGTTGTGTAGCAGTCCTAGGAAACTGATATAACACTACCCCAAGTCTCTCATCTTGACTCTGAAAGAGAGGTGTCCAAACACGCCCAGCTTTGTGGGCCTCTAAGCTGGAGACAGGAACACCCCCACACGACCGGTGATAAACTAGATCTTTCAAAATCTTACTCTGAAAGTCAAAAACCTGAGTAACCAGGTTTTACCAATCAGTTTCTAACTTTTCAAATTTTGAATAATTCTCTTTTGTGCCACCCAAGGAGCCCACTTTCCTTCCTGGTCGCTCTGTCTTGTTTCCTAACATTGGCTTACGCCAAGCTCCCGTCTGGCATGGACTTCAAGTACGGCGCTTTTGCCTTTAGCTTTACTGCCGACCATCATTATCTCTTGCTACTAATGAGAGATTCACTAAGCCAAGGAAGAGAAAATGATTGGCTTTGCTCATCCCGTTAGGTACTGTGGACTGGCAGTCCCTACGTCACGACCAGGTGTCCAGTCAGTGCTGGCCTGTGTCAACTGCGGGGCAAATCCAGGGTGAGGTGTTCGGATGTCACCCAGCTCAGCATGGTGGTAGGGCGTGAGGGCTCTGCCCGCCTTTGAAAAGTAGCCCGCCACTTACCACGTTTTATGACTTTGAGCACGTTAATCTCCCTATATCTTAGCTTACTTATCTATAAAGTGGAGCTAATAATCCAAGCTTGCTCATAAATTGGCATTAAGATGAAATGAGCATTTGTGTGGCATGTATTAAATATTTGACATATTTTAGCTCTTATTACTGAGCTTGAGAAATACATAACTTTTCCCCTTCTAGAATTCATTTTTCTAATCATAAGCTCACATTTCAGCTTTTTTTTTTCTTTTAAGTCCCTCAAATCATATCCAGTTACTCCATCCAAGGCGGATATTATGAGGTGATAGTAAAAGGTGTTTTTCAGTCTTAGGAGTTCACAACTTTCTTGCAATTTCCATCCCATCTCTTGAGCTGCTACAGTTCCTTCTCACCACTCCACAACCTAGTGACTAAATGGTACTTTTAACCACCATCAACACTGCTGGTGTATTATTCAAGTATTATTTCAATACTTATTAGTGAAGTATGTTAAGTATACAGTGTAAGTGTATTAAATGAAAGAAGAAATTTTAAAATAAATTTCTAAGGCGGCCAGGAATGGTGGCACACACCTGTAATCCCAGCACTCGGGAGGCTGAGGCATGAGCATCGCCAGGAGTTTGAGGCCAGTTTTGGCCAGTCTTGTGGCGATCTTCCTGCCTCGGCTTCCTGAGTGCTGGGATTACACGTGTGGGCCAACACACCAGGCTAAAAATTGCAATCTTTACCTGGTTGCAACAACAAGGAACTGTGAATTATGATGACTTAATAAAATATTAATAATTGTGTCACATTTCCAAGAGTAATTTCTTCTCCTGGGAAGCTGGGGGAGGGTGGGGTTAGAATACGACTCCTCTTGGTTCCCGACATCTTTACTCTGACCCCGAGAGTTCTCACAGAACAATATTTCTGGCAGATATTTTTAAATTATGGTAAAATTCACACAATTAACATTTGCTACTTTTACCATTCTTAAATGCACAGTTCAGTGACAGTAAGTACGCTCACAAGATTGTGCAACTGACCACCATCCATTTCCACAACTTTTTCATCTCAAATGGAAACTCTTAAATAATTACTTCTCATTTCTCTTCCCTGCCCCCGAGCTCCTGGTACTCTTTGCTTTGTGTCTGTACGAATTTGTCCATTCTAGGTACCTCATCTAAGTGTATATCTAGTGGTCATTTTTCTGTGTCTATTTCACTCAGTTTCATCTATATTGTGTCAGAATTTCCTTTTTTTTTTTCCCCTTTTAGACTGGACCTTGCACAATTGCCGAGGTTAGGCATGAACCTGCGATCCCCCTGCCTCTGCCTCATGGGGTGCTGGGATTATAGGTATGTGCCACTGAACCTGGTGAATTTATTTCCTTTTAAAGGCTTAATAATATTCCATTATTTGTATGTACTACACTTATTTTTACACATTTGTCTGCTTCTGAACGCTTGGGTTGTTTTTACCTTTGGATATTACCAATAATGCTGCTATGAATATTGGTATACAGGTATCTTTTTGAGTTCTGGTCTCAATTCTCTTGAGTACATGCCTAAAAATTTCTGGATCATATGGTAATTCTATGTTTAACTTTTTGAGGAGTTCCAGTGGGCTGGTTTTGACTTCTAATGGTCAATAGGTCATTGTGTAGTATGGGCTCTTCCCTGGACTCCCTAATATCTTACATTTTGTTCACTCTAGAAATTAAACAATCTTTGGATGATCCTTATATTCCCTTTTAGTTATTAAACTTGCTCTCTCTGCCACAGTTGTTCTTCCAAAGAGGTGCTTAAAAGGGACAGATCTGAAGAAGAAATTAATGACCTGGGTAATTCACAACTAAGACAAATTAGAATGCATCGCTTATGCAATGAATAGAGAGTTTTCAAAACTTTTTTGAGGATACTCCAGTTGTTGGGGCAGATCAAACTAAAAAAAAAAAAAACCAAGTAACTGAAGTAAAAACAAACAAAAACTTTGGCAAGTGCAAATTTTTTCTAAAATGTGGAATGAAAAACAGGTAGAGGGGAGTTTTAAAAATAGGCAGAAATGCTTTTAGTTGTAATTCATGCTTCCATAATGTTGGGACTGATTCAGTAATCAAAGTTTGATTCTACCTTATCCAAAGGATTTAAAGGTAGCTGGGTGTAGCAGTGCATACCTGTAATCCTAACACTAGGGGGGCTGAGGCAGGAGGATCCCTGTGAGTTCCAGGCCAGCCTGGGTTACACAGTAAGTTCAAGGGTAGCCTGAACTACGATGTTAGACCCTGTCTCAAAAAACCAAAAAGGCGGGTGAGGATGCAGAGGACCGGTTGAAACTTGGTGGTAGAGCCTTTGCCTAGCATGCTTGAGGCCCTGGGTTCAATCCCGAAGTGTTCATGAGGTTTTAACACCTTGCAGTTAGATATTTCACAAAGGATAATGCTCATGGAGAAGGAACAAATATATCCTCTGGCTAAAAATGGCTGGTTTGCATTCACTTTTCCATACTCTTTTCTCGAATTATCTACTGGATGTCAGCAAACTGCCCTAATTGAGATAATGTTGATATATAGCAGAAAGCAAACACAGGAGGGCCTGAGAGTGGGAGGGTGAACCACTGAACCTGGGCGGCCCGCCCATTGCGGCTGCTGGCAAGCACAACTTCAGGCCTCAGCTTTCTTGCCTTTATGAATCCTGAAAGCAGGCACAGGGCAGGTAAACCTATGATTAGGGGGTTATTTAGAAGAGATTTGTGACCTGACAAACTGCCACCTGTTTGTGCCCCTAACGCGGTGAAAGCTCTTTGCACCCCTTTGTCAGCAGATGAGGTGTCTGGTTTCCAGCACCGCCCGAGCCCTTGCTCAGGGCCTGAGAGATGGGTGTGCGGTCTCAGCCCACACGTCTATGGGGACATTAGCATTGTTCTGAAATCTCATCTGAAAATGATACATCCTACTAGTTGTTGCATTCTTTGTCCTAAAACCAGTCGCCCCCAGCTGAAGTTTGACTTTAGCTCACCTCATTACACAAATGCCCAGCGCTCAGCACCTCTGGGTCAGGTTGCAAACAATGTGAAATGGAATTCACTGTGCAAGGTGAATAAAAGCTACAGGAGGACACACACACAGCAACAGTCCAAGGAGGCTGAAGCTCTATAATAGCAGACTCAGAGTTTAGAATGCATAAGAGATTTGAGAGTCTTACAATCATGTTAGCTGGCAACAAATGTTTACTGAGTACCTGTTTTATTTACAGCCCTCAGATATTGTGGTACGTCTGCCACGCGCTTATGAAATGTCATTCCCTTTACCCGTTGCTGAGCCGGGGGCACGCATCTTTTCCTACACACTGATTTTTCATCTTTATTCACTGACTTTCATTCAAAATGAAAAGCTAGTGTGTGATTAATACAGTGACTTACACTTTCATGAAGCTGGGTGTGGCGGTATATGCCTGTAATCTCAGCACTTGGGAGGCTGAGGCAGGAGAATTGTGAGTTTGAGTCCTGCCTAGCTTATACAACAAGACCCCGTCTCAAAAAAAAAAAAAACAAAAACAAACAACCTTTTTGATGCACCTAAAATTGCAAGAGAAAATGGCATTCCCATTTATTGGACCCTGAAAAGGAAACACACACTTATTTTTGTTGTACTGAGGATTGAACTCAGGGCCTTTGCACTGAGCTACATTCTCAAGCTTTTTTTTTTTTTTTTTTTTACTTTGAAACAGGGTTTTGCTAACCTGCTAAATTGCCCAGGCTGAGCTTGAATTTGTAATCCTCTTGCTTGAGCCTCCCACAGTGCAGGGATGATAGGTGTGCGCCACCATGCCCATAAGAAAATGCATCTTTATTACTACAAATCTACAAATATATACATATATACACACACACTGACATACATGCATGGTATGTATATACAATGGAACAAATTTTACAAGGCTTAAAAAATTTTAATTATGAAATGTTTCAGATACAAAAAAAGCACAGAAACTAAAAATAAAAGATACCCTTGTGCCCGTATTTACCAGTTTGCCCGATTTGCTTCATAAGGTTTTTATTTTTCATTCATTCATTCGTTCATTCAGCAGTACTGGGGATTGACACCATGGCCTTTACACTGACCATCATCCTCAGCCCTTTATTTTTTAACTAGTCACCAAGTTGCCAAAGGTGGGCTTGAATTTACCATCCTCCTGCCTCAACCTTCCTTCCCCTCTGAAGGGCACGCAGGTGGTTTGCAATCTTTCACCACGGTATACAGTGCTAACTGCAATGAACCATGGAAATTGCAGATCCAATTAGCTCCAAATTCGAAATAACCGATCTCAGATCTGACCACTTCCTCTCATACCACAAGGACCCCAGTACAAGCTGTCATTTTCTCCTCTAGGAGCAGGGGCGTCTGCCGGTTTCACTTAGGGCGACTTCAGTCCTCTGTACACACAGCCCTTGAGGGTAGATGGGGTCTTCCCTTTGATCAGAACCCTTCCGTGTCTGCCCATCATTCCTGGAATGGATCCAAAGCGCTTCCCGAAGCCAGGAAGGGCTCCATGACAAGCCTCTCTGTCCTTCCAGAGCTCTCTGGTCTGCAGTGGGGACTCCTGGCTGTGCCCTGCCTCGGAAACAGGGACAAGCTGCCACTCTGCTCACAGCCAGCACTTTCCTCTCCTTCGCGTGGCTCCTTTTCTGTCAGATTTCTGGTCAGATATCGCCTCCTGATTCTCTCATTTACACTGACTGTCCAGCTTATCGAAATGAGTATCTCCTTCATTTCCTAGTGCCTCATCTTCTTCTAATTTTCACCTTGCTTTTATTTTTCTGCTCGATTCTCAAACCTAAACACTTGATGATGGAGAACAGTAGGGGAAATTTATACAGCACACATACGAACACCCAAACGTAGCAAAAAGTTTCAGGAAACAAAACTCATACCACTCTCACACTCAGTTTCACTAAGAAAAGAAAGAAGCAAAGCCAGATAAATAATGCATGATACTACTTACACGAGGTTTCTGAACTAGTCAAATTCATAGTATACAGCTGGGTATGGGGGTGCACACCTATAATCTCAGCACTCTGGGAGGCTGAGGCAGGAGGATCACCCAGCCTGGGCAATTTAGAGAGACCCTGTATCAAAATAAAAAAGGGTGAAGATGCAGCTCAGTGTGAAGGTCCTGGGTTAAATCCCCAGTACTGTTAAAACAATTTTTTTTCATAGAATCGGAGCAGAACAGTGGTTGCCAGTGGTTGCCAGGGACTATGGAGAGGGAAGTGGAGAGTTGCTAATCAATGAATATAAATTTTCGATTAAGCAGCATTAATAAATTCTAGTGATCTCCTATTCAACACTACCTGTAGTCAACAACACCGTACAGTACACTTACAAATTTGTTGTAAGGGTGTATCTCTCTCTCTCTTTTTTTAACCAACCAAAATAAAACAAATCTAAGTGTGTGTGCATGCGTGCACACACACACACACACAAAGACAGAATACTCTAGTTGTAACCCACCCAATTGATTTCATAATCTATGAACAGATTCGAACCCACAATATGAGAAATTGTTTTAGAACAGGGATGGCGAACCTTTTAAAGCTTTCAGTAATACAAACAGCCCACTGCAGCATGCATCCCGTAGGTTCCCCACCGCACTCCTAGGGTATATATCTTGAAGAGGTTTTTTGCTGGGTCTACTAAACATTCCTGCATTGTTCTTTATTGTAAAAACTTTGCACTGGGAGTTGCTCACCTCTTTAACTCAGTCTTATCAGGTTTTTGAAGTCTGCCAGTCATAGCAAAGCTCTCCTGTTTTAATTTGCATTTTCCTGATTACTAAAAAGACTATTGGTGTTTTCATAAAAGGACCACAGATCTTATCCTTTAAAAACCATGTAAAGCAAATTATTTTCTGGTGCCCCAGGAGGTCTAAGATTTGTCTTACCATAACCTCTCACAGGCATGTAACTGTGCCTTATCATATCTTCTCCACCTTATGTGACTAGCAGTTACAAATCCTCATATACGTACATGTTTAGGATTAGGAAACTAAAAACCCTATTCCTTACAGACACTACACTGAGAATAGTCGCAGTCCCTCCCTCATTTAGTTACTTATTCAACAAGTATCTGTGGAGGGCTCATGTAGTATCACTAATTTCTCCAGACAATAATAGCCTCTCCTCCCTACCTACCTTCCAATCCCTGAGTTCTTTGTCCCTTGCACGGTGCCAGTGACCATGGTGCGTTTAAGAAAAGCTGGAGGGCTCTTTCCAGTCTGTTGTTCTCGAGCACCATCTACTCAGACAGGCTTATATTTGGTGCCTCCGAAGAGGAGCAGGGAGCTCACGCATGCTCTTAACTGCCAAAAGTTTTGAAAATAAGGAGAAATGTGTGTGTTTGCGCTTCAAACACTTGTTTAAACATGTACGATGATAATTAAGATCTTTTAAAGCAATCGATTTATTTTTCTTCTGAAAGCAAGTTTTTCGATCTTTACCAAAAGAAAGCAAAAAGCTTCACACTTTATTTCGTTGCCAGGCTAAGTGTGATTGAAAAGGCGATGAAAAGCGTCTGTCGTTTATTCTGACCCAAGTAATTCCTTATTTTGACGGGAGAAAAGATCCCTGAGCCACATTAGAACAGTCTACAGCTTCTATCTCCACCAAATAATGGTCTAAAGACTTAAAAAAAAAAAAACTCTAGGTATCTTCACTACACTGCACCGGCTTTTCCAGTTTGAAAGCCAAGGGTCGTATGCAAAACGAGTCGATTTCCCGTGCTTTCTGGAAAGATCAGGACTTAACTCATTTTACTGGTTCAGATAATGGTGTGGTTACCAGATGAGAGGCGCTACACCCAGGCACGGGAAATCGGCTGCAGAGGGTGGTGGTCGTGCTGGATTCTTTGCTAGTTATATTGTTTTACAAAATGTGAGCCGCGGGGAGCAATGAAAGTACCCAGTGCCGAGCGCCACCGCTCCCCGTGGCCCGACACCCCCGATTTCCCTCCCCAGCCCCGAAATTCATGCAAATCAGCCTGCTCACCCCGGGGCAATACGAACCACTTTCGCGCCACTCGCTCAGGACCGCGCAGCTACATAAACAGAGAGGGGTCCCTGCAGCTCTCCAGAAGCTGCTTTTTCAAAGCAGGTTTTAAGAGTCTCCCGGTTATCCTCGGAGCGCAGAATATCTGGAGTGCCAAGTTATTTCTGGTGCACAAACGGGCCTCGTGCGCCGTCGGGACGTTACCTCAGCTTGCAGGACCTGCGCCCCGACGCGGGAACGCCGGCCGCGCCCCGCCCCTCGGGGTCCATCCGCGCGCCCCGCCTGCAGCCTGCACGGCTCCCGCTGCTGCGGCTCGCTGGGACTGCGCGCGCGGCTCCCTCGCTGTCCCCGCTCGGAGCAGCGCGGCGTGGCGCCCGGCGCCGGCATGGAGGCTCGCCGCGCGCGGGTGAGGGCTGGGCCGGCGGACCCGAGGGCGGGCGTGCTGGGCGCTGGGTGTGGGCGGGTAGCGGCCAACTCCCAAGCACTCTGCAGCCCGGGGCTGCTTATCAACTGGTGGCCGACCTGGGCGTCGCCGGGTTGAGCAAGTCCCAGATTTTGTGTTCTCGGGGCAACTCAGGGCTCGCGGGACGGTCCTGGGAGCGTGCGCGCGGCGCGGAGGGAGGAGAGCGGCAGCGCCGGGGACCCCGGGCACATGCGGCCGCGATGCACGTGCGCGGGCTTGGGGTGGGCCGGCCCGGGTCCCCGCAGCCGCGCACCGCGCTCCGGCTTGCAGGTCGCAGCCGGTGCAAGGCGCCAGCCCGCGCGCAGTGGGTGCCGCTGGGACGCGCTCCCCGCTGGATCCGGCCGTGGGTGGTTCCTAAACGCCGCGGGCCGGTGGGTTTGAAGGTGGAGGTATTGCAGACGCCGCTCTGTAGGGCTCGGGTTGTGCACGGTGGGGAGGAAGTGTATTTTTAGTCCCAGGCGATGCAGAAGCGCAGTTGAAGCGCCTGGTGATCCAAACCATTCGCTACCTTGGTCCAAGTGTTCGCCACACCCTCTTCCCCCACCCCACCTCACCCGCAGCTGCGAGTTGTCCTGAACACAACGTTGACTTTTTGCTCTAAGGGAAGCCAGAATTTAGGGCCTGCCAAGGACTGGGGAGGAGAGTGGGGGTTGGGTGGAAAGGAAGACTGATGTGCTGAAAAGTTATCAGAGGTTAGGTACCCACGTGGGAGAGGCTGGGCTGGGTGGGAGGGGCGTGGACTCAGCCAGGTCTCTGCCCAGGTGGAATGGGCATTGGCTTCCAGCCTGCAGAAAACCAGGTGTTAACTGTGCCTAGGATTCAAATCTGGCCCACCGTGTGATATGAGCAATCCTTTCAGCTCTTTGAATTTAGGTTTCCTCGTCTGTTAAGCGAGTACCTTTGTTGCCAAGCATTGAACAGGTTGTGAAAGCATATTTAACATAGTGCCAAGCACCGCCCCCACCCAACTATGAGTGGTGTTAGTTATTATGCTTGACAAAAACGTCCGTCTCAGTCGTGACCATTTGCTTTTCTTGTTTCTGTGTTTTCTCTAAGGATATATTTGCGTGGTAAATAACTTGGCTTGTACTGACTTGTTAAAGCTCAGCCTGTATTCCCGAGACATCTCTCTGTAGAATGCCTCCCTTGAGGCTGTCGTGGGCCTCTGACTGCTCCAGGTAGATTGACGAGTAAGTGGCAGGAGCTCCCGAAGTAATCCAGGGAGCATGCTGTTTTAGGAGTTTGCACACTAAGAGTTCTCTTTTCAGCCCTGTGATTTTTGTGCAATCTGTTTCTCCTTCCTGGGGGATTGATTTTCCTCATCCAGAAAATGGTTCCAAAATGGACAAAAAGACACTTTTTAAAATGATTGGATGGCCTCTTAGGGGCATAGGAGAGTTAGGTTGCTATCTTCCTGCAAATTTTATCATAAGCAAAAGACTGAAAGGCAGAATGTTAGGTGAGGAAGGAAGTCAAGAACATTTTGCTCATCTGACGCCTCACATCCTAGCATTGTTTTGTGAGACCTGGAGCAGAATGTGCCCTTACAAAGTTTCAGAGTAAGGACTCACTGCTAGTCCATGGCCCTAATATTTAAAGAAATAAAAGTACAGAAACTAATGGCACATTTAAGAAATCTCATTAAGAAATGGCAGACACTACTGTCTTTTTGCCACGAGATTCCAGCTGCCTTTTCTGATGAGCAGTGCAGGGCTTTGTAGTGTTTGTGAATGAACGGAGCGTTTTCACATCTACAAGTAGTTTGCACCTCCCGAAAAGACTTATAAAAAGTTGTCTTTTGGTTTTTCTCAGTACTGGGATCAAACCCAGGGCCTCAGGCATGCAGTCCTTTAGCACTGAGTTGCATTTCCGGCTCTAACAAACTTCAGTCTCAGGAAGTGAGGGGCCTGCAGAAAGAGCTGAATGACGTTAAGGTAATAGGGTGCTCAGATGACTCGGGTGTTCCTCCAGGTTTGAGGGCCGCTTGATCTTTAACTTGTCTTTTACCTCGTGTTGACTGGGCTGATGTATTCGGTTTGTGAGGACTTGTGCCAAAATCACTACACCCTTCCGGACTGGAACGTGGCCTGTTTGGAAGCCTGCCACCTTGAAGGAGAGGTCCTGCCCAATTTTGGTAGTTGGGGAAATTAGCATCACAGTACAGAGTCCAAAGCTTACATAAAGGAACCTCATTAGCCTGATTTTTGCTGCGGGGGGTGGGGGTGGGGGTATGCTCTGCCATTTTGTACTTTTGAAATTTCCTTTTAAAAGTACGGTTCAATTTTTGAAAAGTGAGATTGGATTTTAGGAGGTTAGCATTGGATTTCTGTGGAGCCCAGCATAATGCTAAGAGTTTAGGGCCTCTTAAGGTAGGAGGAGAGGTAGTTCTTCAGCTGTTTGAATAAATTGATAAGTACCATTACATTTTTCTTTCTCTAAAGGGAATCCTTCTTAAAATTTGACCTAATTTGGAAATTTTTTTGTAGCCATTGCACATCTTCCTTCTTCTCTGTAGGGTCTGAAAAATGAACATATCTACTCTGGGGTTGAAACTCAAAAATGATGTCTTTAGTTAGCCACTACAGTAAACATCCCACTTAATAGTATTGCCATTTCCATTTGCAGCAAAAGGGTCTCAGAGTAAAGAAGAACGTAAAGAAATTCAGATATATGAAGTTGATTTCCATGGAAACGTCGTCATCCTCTGATGACAGTTGTGACAGCTTTGCTTCTGATAATTTTGCAAACACGGTAAGTGCTGCCTGAGAATAAACAGAATTGAGTCTGCAGTACTCAAAATGCCCCAGATGCTTTGTGCGTGATTAAAACTGCTTGCTTTTGCCTGCATTTCTATACAGCCGTTATGAAAATACAGTATGCACTGTAATTTTATTTCACTTTTTGCTGTGGTTCTAGGTAGTAATTGTTGGAGGCAGATTAGCTACTTATTCTATCCTTTTGAAATGTCGCCTAACCTAACACGCCTGATGATTTGCCGTAACAACTCAGAAATCATTTGTAAACCTCTGAACCATTTTTCTTTGTAACAAAAGCTGTTCTCTTGTAGTGCACTTGTAAATGCGATTTGCTCTCTGCACGGTTTATGGAAAATTGGTTCTTGAAAAAGAAAAAAACGCACAACCGCATTTATTTATTTATTTTACAGAAACCTAAATTCAGGTCAGATATCAGTGAAGAACTGGCACATGTTTTTTATGAGGACTCTGATAATGAATCTTTCTGCGGCTTTTCAGAAAGTGAGGTGCAAGATGTGTTAGACCGTTGTGGATTTTTGCAGAAACCCAGGCCAGATGTCACTAACGAACTGGCCAGTATTTTTCATGCTGACTCTGACGATGAATCCTTTTGCGGTTTCTCAGAGAGTGAGATACAAGATGGAATGGTGAGTTTGAGAATTTCACCAGTTTCAAGAAGTAAAGTGCATTGAAGGCATGACGTGCTTGCTTTTTGAAAACATTTTTTGTTTCAATTTTTGTTTTAGTCATGCCAGAGATTTTGTTGACCATTTACAAATTTTGAATATTCTTGTCTTGGAGCAGTTTTTACTACTGTAGCTCTGTTTGTAAATCTCAGACATTTTGTAGATTCTGAAAATCTTGGAAACTCACAAAATAGTTGGCCGAAGTGCAGATTGCCATGATTAGCGCAGAGATGCAGCCTAATCAGAGGGAGAACACGTGCCCTAAAGATGAGCTGCTTTTGGGTGTATGTGCAGGTGCCCGGCCTGGTGCCTGGTAAAGGGCAGGCCTTTGTAAACGCTGGTTTCCATAGTTAGCTCTATCCCTGTAGCCTGAGAACTTGGGAGGCCTCTGGGCAGGAGCTCAGTGCACACAAGGACAAGTAGGGCCCTTCCTGCTGCTTCTGTCTGCTTTCCCGCACCCGGTCTGCTTTTCCTGTGCATGTGCCCTCCCACTGAAGCTGTTAGCTTGCTGAGGCTGCCCCACTCTGCATGCCTGTTGCCCAGGCTTTCTCCAAGGCAGCAGGGGTTCCCTACAGGCAGGTGCATGCCTTTCCCTTACTATGGCCTGGCATGACTCCCCTCCCGGCCCACAGCTTGAGTAACATGCATGTGAGCGACAGCACCTGGCCCAGGAGCACTGACCACCATGTAACTGTTGTGATCAAGTATGTTTCCTCTGATACCTGATGTTGGCCCCAGCGTGTCTGGATGTGACACGTTGTCCGGTAGCCTGAGTAATTGCCGGGCAGTGAGTCAGGGTTTTGTAGATACTGTGTGTTGTGATTAATAAAATGCCGGTTGATTAAAGTGCAAAGGATCCGTGAAAGTTTTTTGTTTTGTATTCTTTACTACCTAGACACAAAAAAGTATATGAATGGTGCCAAAAACCGTGGGATGTAAGAAACATTTGTTTATTCATTTATTTATTCATACTGAGGGTCAAACCCAGGGCCTCATGGCTGCTAAGCACACATTCCGTTACAGAGCTACCCCTCCAGCTTGGTAAGAATGAGTTTTCGGGCTGGGGATTTAGCTCAAGTGGTAGAGTGCATGCCTACAAGTGAAAGTCCCTGAGTTTGATCCTCAGCACCAAAAAAAAAAAAAGAAGAATGAGTTTTTTAACTTGGTGTGGTGGCTCATGCCTATAATTCCAGCTCTGGGAGGCCAAGGCAGAGGGATTGCAAGTTTGAGTCCATACTGGACAATTTAGTAATTTAGCAAGACCCTGTCTCAAAAGGGCTGGAATGTAGCTCATTGTAGAAACTCTGGGTTCAGTCCCCAGTACCCCCAAAATTTAAAAAAAAAAAGTGGGTCTTTTTTTTCTGGCACTTGAGGGATGTTATTTTTTTCTCAGATGGCTCGGAAGTGTGTCCCAGATGGGCTGCATGTGTTACAATACATTCAAATTGTTGTATTGATTTGTAAGTCTTGATTTTGTTAACCCAAAGTTACCCAGTGTTTGTTACCCACTGTACAGTTAAAATTCATTTGCCGAAGTGTCTTGTGTACAGAGATTTGTAGTCAAATTGGCAAAGCTTATCTCCCATCAGGTCCTTAACTATTCAATGGGTCTGATTCTCTAGAGACTGCAGCCAGGCCGGGAGGGCTGTAGGACCCGCAGCCAGGGCCGACACTCTGGCCCTCTGAGGGTGGCCATGAAGTTTCCTGTGCGCAATACCAGGGCAGCAGCCAACAAAAAGGCTGCGCCCCCTCAGCCCTCCGAGACTTCTGCCACCAGTTTCGATTCTGATTCAGAAGATGAAAGCGGCATGAACTTTCTGGAAAAAAGGGCCTTAAATATAAAGCAAAACAAAGCCATGGTAAGTATCTGACTTTGAATCGACTCTTCCCAGCTTTTCGCTAAGCAATTTAACTTACTTCTATATCTTAAGAATTATTTCTGTGTAGCTGTGAAGACTTCATAGGTACTTGAAAAGCGCTTCTTTGAGCTGAGCATGTGCTTAGAGCTCATGCTGCCCCGAGTTTGATCCATAGCATCCAAGAGGAAAACATTTTTTCCTTAAATTTTGCTTTTTAAAATACATGTTAAAGACTTGGTTAAGCACAGAGGAGAAATCAGAAACTCTTTTGAATGTGTTAACTTATTAAAATTAAAGCTGTGAGAGCTGGACGTGGTGGCATATGTCTGTAATCCCAGCACTCGGGAGGCTGATGCAGGAGGATCACTGTGAGCTCAAGGCCAGCCTGGACTACATAGTGAGTTTAAGGCCAGCCTGAACTGCATAGCAAAGCCCTGTCTCAAAAAAAAAAAAAAAAAAAAAAAAAGTTGTGAGGTGTACTAGTCTTCACAAGTTTCTTTTCTAAGCCAATAATTTCTATTTAATTTCTTCCCTTTTTAGCTTGCAAAACTCATGTCAGAATTAGAAAGTTTTCCTGGCTCATTCTCTGGAAGACCTTCTCTCCCAGGCCCCAGATCAGTAAGTGTACGTGATTCCTTGTTTGTATGGTATTGTTTTGGGCAAGCCTAGAGCAGATTCCTGTGGGATGATAAAATCCATTTTCCTCATTTCTGTGATCTTCTAGGCAATTGAAAGGGAGCTAGAAGAATCCTTGCATCCTGTGGCCTCCACCCCGCCTGTGTGGTTCTCAAAACTTATCTTGAGACAGGGTCTTGCTGTGTAGTTCAGGCTGGCTTTGAACTCACTGTGTAGCCCAAACTGGTCTGAATTTGAGGTGATCCTCCTCCCTCAACCACCTGAGTGCTGGGATTATAGGTGTGCACCACCACACCTAGCTTTCAAAAGTTCGGTTATTTCTGTTCTTACCAACTAGGAAGGCAAGCTCAAAGACTTGTTTCTGTATCCCGGCTTTACTCTATTTATCCTGCATGGTACATGTGTAGTAGATGTCTTTTAAACCTAAGAATAAGGAAAGCAATTTCTTTACCAGGTTATGGCCTGTATCATACGTGGTTATGGTTGTATTCTGAGAAGCTAAGCTGGCATGCCAGAGGGGAGCTGGATGTATATGCTGCAGTACAGAAGAAAAGTCGGCTCCCTCCTGTGTCTGCCTCCAGGAGGCTGGACAGAAGCCAGCAAGGCAAGGGAGAGGGAAAAGCAAACATTCTTGGGGTTGGGGATTTCACTCAGCGGTAGAGCGCTTGCCTAACAAAACGTGAGGCCCTGAGTTCGATCCCTGGCACCAAAAAAAAAAAAAAAAAAAAAGCATTCTTTTGTGCAATATAGAAACACTGTGTGTGTTCCAGGGCTCAAGAGATGAATAGAAAAGTTCTTTTTGGAACAGGACCTCAGGTTTTACATCTTTAAGTAGAGCAGTAAGTAGACCACTTGGAGGGAACCTGGGCTTGGTTTTACAAATGTGGGTTTTGGATTCATTTTCCACAGAAAAATGAGAAAATGAAGCTCTCTTTTTACTTAAAAGGAAACTTATTAAGGAAAAGATATAAATTTTCCAAAGTAGTGCTTCATTTTGTTATGAAATAAACGGATTCCATCCTGTCTTGTTCAGCAGTCAAAGATGCCCCGAAGGCGGACATTCCCGGGTGTGGCCTCCAGGAGGAACCCTGAGCGGAGAGCCCGGCCACTTACCAGGTCCAGGTCTCGGGTCCTGGGGTCCCTTAACACTCTTCCCACCGAAGAGGAAGAGGACGAGGAGGATGACAAGTACATGCTCGTGAGAAAGAGGAAGGCCTTGGATGCATTGGTACTTCGTCTTCTCTTGGCCCAGTATCCCATACACCCAGCATCAACGCCCCTCAGTGGGATAGCCAATTTAAATGTTTTTCTCAAACCATTCAGAACTGTTAATGTCACATACATTTAATTTGATTTTTTTTTATTTTTTCTTTTGGTTCTGGGGTTGAACCCAGGGCCTTCACACTGAGCCACATCCCCAGGCCTTTTCAGTTTTTATTCTGAGCAGGGTCTCGCTAGGTTGCCTGAGACTCTCCTTCCTCAGTCTCCCAGAATGCTGGTTGGTTGACTTTCATTAGTGGATGAGAGTCAGGTTTTCTTCGGCTTTTCTCCATTGTAGGAATCATTTCCATAATGTTGTCCAATCATCCTCAATAAATGTATGACTTACCCCTTGTCCACAAGCAAAATGTCCAGGTTGAATTTTCCGGGAAGCAATTACAGATGAAGTGTCTGAGATTCAGAGCTTGGGGGAGCCAGTAAGGAGCCCTGTCTCCCGCATGCTTCTTGTCACAGGAGGATGACATACCCAGAAGTCGCCGGCCAGGATCCATGACCCTTCCGCACGTAATTCGCCCAGTGGAAGAAATCACAGAAGACGAGTTGGAGAACATCTGCAGCAACTCTAGAGAGAAGATCTATAACCGTTCACTGGTGAGAGCTGAATCACATCTGGAAACATAAACAGCACTAGGGGAGACGGGCTCTGGGCCTGGACTGTCACTGGTGTTTAGAGGTCTGGGCATAAAGACGTGTGTCTGCATTTGGCCATACAAGGAAAGGAGCGTTTTTACTGTTCCTAGGGTTTAGCTCTCTGTCACTTGAATTATGTGCTGTGTAAGTCTACAGTAATACTAATCTTTATTTCTAATGTAGAAATGGATTCATTTAACATGTGTCCCTAGTATGTGCATATATGTAGCTAACAGTGTATGAGAGAAAAATGGATCAGGGCAGATTCGTGTGTGTGTGTGTGTGTGTGTGTGTTGGCCTTGAACCTGGCAGATTCTTGTGTGTGTGTGTGTGTGTGTGTGTGTGTGTGTGTGTGTGTGTGTGTTGGCCTTGAACCTGGCCTGGCACATAGTAGTCAAGGGCTCCACCGTGGAGCTGTACCTCCACCAAGGAAAGGCGCTCTGGTGGTGTGGTGTGGCGTGTGAACTATTACATCTGCCAGCTGAGTGTCATCATCTTGCTTCTGACACTTTTCATGCCGTGTGCCATGTACATGAGCATGGCAGTAGGAAGTAAGATTCCAAGAAAATGTCAATTCACACGTGGTCAGGGATGTTCTTTAGATAGGCCATTTTTCCTTACAAAAAGCAACGTTCTTAAATTTTTTCCTAACTTTTTATTTGTAGGGATCTACTTGTCATCAGTGCCGTCAGAAAACTATTGATACCAAAACAAACTGCAGAAACCCAGACTGCTGGGGCATTCGAGGCCAGTTCTGTGGTCCCTGCCTTCGAAATCGTTATGGTGAGGAGGTCAAGGACGCGCTGCTGGACCCGGTAGGTGCCTTGACAGAAAGGGGGTCCCTGGGGCTCCACCACAGCTGCCCAGGGGAGGAACGAGGCCCTTCGTGTCAGGAGGTGCACAGGTCCGAGCCCTGCCTGGCATGCCCAGAGCGTGGGCTTCATGGTGCCTCTTTGCACTTCCCTTCAGGACTGGCATTGCCCACCGTGTCGAGGGATCTGCAACTGCAGCTTCTGTCGCCAGCGAGACGGACGGTGCGCGACAGGGGTCCTTGTGTATTTAGCCAAGTACCACGGCTTTGGGAATGTGCATGCCTACTTGAAGAGGTAATGGCTGTTTCCTTGCTTCCACATCTGAGCCTTACTTTCATTTATGCATCTTAATAAGAAGGATGATAAAAATCAGGGTAATGTTATCTCTAGGCCAGGGGGGTAGTGGTAAGTATTGACTGGACAGAGCACATGGGGAGAGATGGAAACATTTTTTCATTGGGCATGTTGGTAATCAGGTTGGATGTGAATGTAAAATTCAGATTGTACACTTGATGTGTGCATTTGACCATATGTATGTATGTTATGACGTAGTAAAACCATTGTTCAGAGTCAGGTGTGGTGGTGCATGCCTGTAATCCCAGCAGTCAGGAGGCTGAGGCAGGAGGATTGCTTTGCGTTTGAGGCCAGCCTGGACAACCTCGTGAGACCCTGTCTCCAAACAAAACAAAAAAACATTGTTTAGAAAATTAAGCTGGGCATGCTGGGGCACTCCTGTAATCGCAGCAGGAGCAGGAAGATCACAAGGTCTAGCCCAGCCTGGGCAGTTTATGACTTAGTGAGACCCTGTATTGAAGTAAATAAAAGAGCTGGGGATATAGCTCGGTGCAAAGGCCCTGGATTCAATCCTCAGTACTACTGGTGGGGAAAAAGGGAATTTGGCTTTCAAAAGAGAATTCATAGGTTGAAAATGATATCCTGACTTTTTTTTTCTCTTTCAGTCTGAAACAGGAGTTTGAAATGCAAGCGCATAATACCTAGAAGACTCACTGCCTGCTTTCCACTTTTCCCGTCTTCCTAGTCGAAGTTTTCATTTCTGTCATTGGTTGAAACCTGAGTTAAGAATCATGATGATCGGGGCTGGGGATTTAGCTCAGCGGTTAAAGTGCTTGCCTTGCAAGCACAAGGACCCGAGTTCGATCCCCAGCACCAAAAAAAAAAAAAAGAATCATGATGATCAGTGTGTTTTTATAGGATGCTCAGTTCAGGTTAATCCCCTTAGACTCGCAGGTGCTTCTAGAACATCATGGAAGGTGGTTTGCTAGTTATACCTTGCTTTCCAGCAACTTCTCTTCTGTACCCCCTGCCTGCACCTCATAGTCTGTCCCTCCGTTAATATCGTCTCCTCCCACCACTTAAGTTGCTGAATTCTTTTTATTTTTTAATTTGTGTGTGTGTGGTGCAGGGGATGGAATTAGGGCCTTGTGTATGCTAGGTAAGTGCTGTACCACTGAGCTGTATCCCCAGCCCTCAAATTCTTTTTAGAGAACAATTTTGAGTGCGTATTTGATTTAATTCCTATTGAAATAGCCCTGGAACCTTCCCATAAACCCAAGCACTTAGGAGGATAGAAATGTTAACGTATTCTGTTGAATTCAAGAGTAACCTAACTTGTTTACACAGAAACAATGGGTATAATTTAGTGTTCACACTGGCTGACTTTTTAACAGAATCAAGCATGTAAGTCTTAAAACCATGTGGAAAAGTTAGGTAACTGTTGCAAAGTGGAGTGTATTGCTTCAGTTGCCTCTCGGGAAAATCTCTACAGTTGTGGAGTGGGTTGCTTAGGTTAAGTGGCTCACATAGTCATCCTGAGGTTTGCGGGCAGCATCATACTGTGCTGCTTAAAAGTTTCGCAGAAAATACATCCTGGGGAATTCGGGTGGTGAAAAGTTCGGGAACAGGCTGATACGAGTCCTTGGCATAAAACTTTAGAATCCTGGTATTAGTAACTAGTCTGGTCTTTGTGGTGTCTTGAAATTATCCCTGCTGGTTGCTGCGTACAGGGTTGAGGTTTTAAGCACTTTTATAACAGTAAGTGCCTTTTTGGAAATGATACCTTTCAACAGTTTGTTAGCATGGTAGCTCTGGATTTTGTTTCTGGGCCTCTTTCCTACATCATCCCTCCCCTCCCCTTTTGTACTGTCATTCCACAGCGTCCAGTTTACCTGCTCGTGTAGCCTGCTGCATGATAGCTAATTAGACCTTCAGATATTAAGTGTAAATACAGCTTTTGATCTGTAATGCTTTTACACAAAGGTTTTTATTTTAATAATAAAAGATTTTTGTTCTAACTTGTCTGCTTTTTAAAATATTAGATCTTACAGTACTTCTTTTTTTTTCCTTTGTATTTTAATAAAAGGCTGACTAATAACTAATTGGAAAAGAGTAATTCAGCCACATCACCCCAGTGAGCACAATGTTTTGTGGTGGAGTTTTCCTTTGTCATTCGCAGCCCCAAGAACTCATGGTGATTTTGCAACAATTGGCTACTCTTACTAACCATTCAAATACTTTTTATGTGCATGCTGTGCTTTGAGGCCCACTCCAGGACTGGGAGAACCTGAAGACAAAAGAGGTGTGGTCTACAAGCTCTTAAAACCCAACTTTTTCTTTTTCTGTTTTTTTTTTTTTGTTTTGTTTTTTTCTTTTGAGACAGGGTCTAGCTGTGTAGTTCAGGCTAGATTTGAACTCACTATGTAGCCCAGGCTGGCCTCAAACTTACGGTGATCCTCCCGCCTCAGCCTCCTGAGTGCTGGGATTACCAACATGCCCCACCACACCTGGTTAATAACCCAGTTCTACAACATGGCACTTTACAGAAAATTTGTGGTGTCCTATCCTGTACTTGCCTGAGAAGCCATGTTTACTTAACATGTATGTACTCACGAGGGGAGATCTACCTAGAATACATGGCACAGCTTGTGTACAACAGATCTGAAAGAAACCAGGAGCTTTTCTTCATAAACTGGGGATTTTAAGAACCCTAATAGTAACTCAGCCAAATTAGGTATGTACTGTAATTAGAAAGCTTATTAGGTTTGTGATCAAACCCAGAGTATTGCACATGCTAAGCACATATTCCACTGAGCCACATCTGTCCTATTACTCGAAAATTCTTGGTGTAAGAACTAGTATGGTTTTCTTAAAAAATACTGGAAGATGGGCTCGATGGCTCATACTTGTAATCCCAACATTCCGAGAGGCTGAGGCAGGAGAATCACAAGTTTGAACTGGGCATGGGTGATACAGAGAAGCCCTGGCTCAAAAAAATAAAGGGCTGGGAATGTAGCTTAGTGTGTTAGTGTGAAAGCCCTGGGTTCCGTCCCCAGTGCCACTGTTAGGCTTTGTGTCTAGATGTCCCCCCAAAGCCTCATGTGGTCATAGGTGGGCCTTTTTCAGAGGTGGCTGGATCTAGAATGTGCTGCTGGGATTAAGAGTGTGTGATTACTAAATAAATCCACTGATTGGTTTGGCACCACCCTAATCCTGGCAACCTGGATAAGATACAAGGCACGGAAGCTGCTAAAGTCCCTTGTTTATCTTGCTTCCTGCCTCTGTCAGCCCACCCTGCCTTGGAGCCAGCTGATTGTGGACTGAAACCTCTACAGACTGAGCTAGATAACACCTTTGCTTTTAACTTTGGGTGTCAGGTATTTTGTCTCAGCAATAAGAAAAGTAATTAAGACCACCCTCCACCCAGAAAAAACAAACCATTGATTGCGGTGCCTTTAAAGGATTCACATTCACAGTAGTGGCCTGAATTGAGATAAAAACCTAAAAATAATGCCCTCGGGAATACAGGGAGGGAGGAAAACAACTTGGCTTTTTATTATGAGACATTTGAAATTATGGGTGAGCATGTGATTAGTTTCCTTTTTTTTTCTTTTGAGATGGGGGTCTCCGTATGTTACCCAGGCTGGCCTCAGACTCCTGAGTAGTGTGGTCTACCTCACCTGGCCTCTGAATTTTGTCAACTCCCGTTTTACAGTAAAGATCTTAATTCAGTTGCATGGTCTCAGCGTCAATTGGTGGAGCCCACATGCCATCCTCAGTTGCAAAATGAATTGGACAAATGAATGTGAAAAGTAGTGTATGCTGGGTGTGGTGGTGCATGCTTAACAGCATGCAGGAGGCTGAGGCAGGAGGATGGCTGTGAATTCAAGGCCAACCTGGGCTCCGAAAGTGAGTTCAAGGCCAATCTGAGCTGGTGAGTGATAACCTTGTCTCAACCAAAAAAGAAAAAAGTAGTGTATCTTGGCTCTGCCCCACACACTTTTACTGAGGTCCTGGGGTGGA
Source organism: Hystrix cristata (assembly GCA_004026905.1). Taxonomy (NCBI): domain Eukaryota; kingdom Metazoa; phylum Chordata; class Mammalia; order Rodentia; family Hystricidae; genus Hystrix; species Hystrix cristata. The sequence goes on from PVJO010009078.1 coordinate 41,302, forward strand.
GGTAGCTACCCTTCTGGTTTCCACAATGAGAAGGGGCAAAGGCAGTGATCAGAGTGCTGCAGGACTTTTTTTTTTTTTTTTTTTTTTTTTGCTGCAGGACTTATTATTCTAATTTGCTTTTCAAAGAAAACGGGGAGCTCCTGACCAATCAAGGTGTGGGGGAACTGCGGTCATTTGCACACTGGGAGGATGGAATTAAAGCTCAGAGTGGGTAGAGGGCAGTATTAGGTACTGAGAGGAAAGAGATGGCAAGTCCCGAGCACATTAAAAGTGAGCAGGGGTTGTTTCATGTTAATATTAGCCACACATTTGCGTATATCGCTGCGGGAGCACATTAAAAGTGAGCAGGGGTTGTTTCACGTTAATATTAGCCACACATTTGCGTATATCGCTGCGGTATGATGCTTTTAATTCTTTTGGGGAGATACCAAGAAGGGGAGTAGCTGGGTCAAATGGAACCTCTAGTCCTATTTCCCGAGGAATCTCCACACTGATTTCCAGAGCGCTTGCACCAGTCTGTATTCCCACCAACAATGGAGAAGGGCTCCTTTTTCTCCACAGCCCCTCCAGCATTTGTTATTGGCTGATGTGTTGATAATAGCCGTTCTTTGTGGAGTGAGATGGAATCTCAGGGTTGTTTTAATTTGCATCTCTCGAATGACCAGTGATGTTGAACATTTTTTCATATGTCTATCTGCTGTTTCTACTTCTTCATCTGAGAAGTGTCTATTCATTTCTGCTGCCCACTTTCGGATTGGGTCTTTATATTTGGGGGCTCTCATTTTTTTGAGTTCTTTATATATTCGGGAAGTTAGTCCTTTGTCAGAGCAATAGCTGGCAAAATTTTTTTCCCACTCTGTGGGTTGTCTCTTCACTCTGTTGGTAGTTTCTTTTGCTGTGCAAAAGCTTTTTAACAAGATCAGGTCCCAGTTGTTGATTCTTTGTGATATTTCCTGGGGATTTGGGATTTGTTCATAAAGTCCTTGTCTGCACCTGTGTCTTCAAGAGTTCTACCTATTCTATCTTCCAATAGATTTAGTGTTTCTGTTTTAATATTTAGAGCTTTGATCCACTTTGATTTTAGCTTAGTGCCTGGGGAAAGACACGGGTCTAGTTTTAACCTTCGGCATGTGGAGAGCCAGTTTTTCCAGCGCCATTTACTAAAGAGGCTGTCGTTCTTCCAGTGAGGTTGTTTGGCCCCTTTGTCAAAGATAAGGTGACAGTGTTTGGACCGGTTCATCTTCTAAACTGTTCCACTGGTCCACACGTTAATCAGGTACCTCCAAGAGGCAGAAGTAGTCCAGGAGGTTGAGGAAGACGCCCATCAGCACACAACTGAAGTGACAGCAGAACTGGGCCCTGAGGAGGGGACTTTATACTGTGCTTGACTCAGCAGGGGCAAGGGAGCAGCGCGGGCATTCCGTGGGTGCTGCGGAGGGGCCAGGAGGGGCCGAGGCCTGCCCAGGGTCCAGGGTAAAGGGGGACATGGAGGGGGCCTGGAGGAGTGAGGGAGTGGGATAGGGACACCTGGACACCGGATTATCAAGTTTAGATGTTGGAAAGCCCTGAGGCCTTTACTGTGGGCGCGAAAATCCTCTAAGCAGGAGAGGACTCCTTAGAGATCCACGAGACTCGAGACTCGGGAAGGAGGAGGAAAAGCAGAGGGCAAAGACTGCCAGGAGCCGTCGCTCTGGACAGAGGAGCTTGGCTTGGAGCAGGGAGCTGGGGAGCTGTGGGATGTGTAAGGAGTGGCCTCTTGATCGGAGGCAAACTGACCTGTTCCAGGGAGAGGACTATTGGGTGAAATGTCCAGGTGATGAAAGAGTTATTGGAGAGAAAGAGCAAGGAACAAAGGAGATGCCAATCAAAGGGAAAAACCACTGATGTCCACGCAGAAATGTGTGCCTGTAATCCTGGGTGCTCAGGAGGCTGAGGCAGGAGGATCACAAATTCAAGTCCAGCCTGAGCAATTTAGCAGGACCTTGTGTCTAAATAAAAATAAAAGGGACAGGGATGGTAGCTCAGTGGCACAGCTCCTCTGGGTTCAACCCCTAGTACTAGTGGGAAAAAAAACCCCAAAATCACTCAGATTTTAAATTTTTTCCAATCTCTTTGCCTTTTTTTTTATTCTTTTCATATTGGGAATTGAACTCAGGGCCTTCATACTGAGCTACATCCCAGCCCTTTTTAAAAAATAAAAGTATTTTAAGACAGGGTCAAATTAAATTGACCAGACTGAGTTAGAACATGAGATTGTCCTGCCTCTGGCTCCCAGGTGTGCACTGTTAGGCAGGTAGACATTAGGGTGCCTGGAGGACAAATGGGGTTGAGGGCATCCAAAATAGCATGCACTGCCAGTTCAGTAAAGAAGCAAATACATCAGCATATGGTGCATTTATAATCATAGGTTGCAAACCTAAAGTGAGCCACAGAACACAGCGACATTATGCCCTGTCCTGATGCCCAGCTGTCTCATTCCAAAACAGGGCGCACAGCATTCCTGCCTGGGAGAGCCTACGGCCCAATGCTATCAGGAAAGGAAAAGTTCTTTAGAGACCCTCCTGCCTTGAGCTGGGCCTGGTTTAAACTAAGAATTTATCTTTTATAAGTTTATTACATGATTAAAGCCCCGGAAGACACGCCGACCATCTATAAGGACAGAAAGATGTTTTGCAATTTCAAAGTGACTTCTAATTAAAATGTCGATAAGCATCATAATTACCCCAGTTACCTGGACCCCAAGACTGACCCTGGGTGCATAAAAATGTATCCTAGTTTGCATTATGGGCAACTGCCTTCTTGTCCCTTCCCACCGTCTCACTTGATTCCCTCTATATCTACTTTACTATAAATTCTATTCTTATTCTGCTGTTCTGCATGGCCTGCATGTCCTGGCTGAGTTCTTTCATTAAGGGCACAAAGAACCACACAGAAGAGGGGGCCGGTTCCTCACTGTGTCAGGACCTGGCTTCCTGGTGACAGTGCCACCATGTCCAGCTTTTTTTTCTCCAGCAGTGCTGGGGATCAAATCCACGGCCTTCCACATGCATGTTAGGCCTGTAGTCTCCCACTGATTCTATATTCTCAGCCTCCTTGTGCTGTTTTGTCTCTCGTTTTTTTTTTGAGACAGATTCTTACTATGTAGTTCAGGCTGGCCTTGAACTTTCTATGTAGGTCAGGCTGACCTTGAACTTTCTATGTAGGTCAGGCTGACCTTGAACTTGCAGTGATCCTCTTGCCTCAGCCTCCCAAGTGCTGGGATTATAGATATGTGCCACCATGCCCGGTGCATTTTGTTTCATATGGTGGCATTTATACTAATATGTGCATTTTCTTCAGCACTGAGATTGGTCCCCACTGGTGGTGGATAGCATCTTTTGTTTTCTGGCAACACAAGATACGCAGGCTCATTTGTCCTTTCAGCCCCAAACCTGGAGTCAGCTGTCTTTCTAAAGTGCTTCATTTTTAAAACCTATTCCTTTCTATTAATCTATTATTTATCTGTATCTTTGTGTATATATCTATATGCACATACGTATATCTGCTTATATACTAGTATTTTATACAGAATCTGCTAAAAAAATGTGTATACCCTTCAGCAGTTCACCGTACTAATAAATATCTGGAAGCCAGCAGCCACCACTTTGAGCACTTCCTATAATTGTAGAAGCAAAAGGTAACTTGTATTAATTTCATGTCTTAATAAATTCAGCATTAAAATGTTTATATGTTTTTCTCTTCCTGATGTATACATTTTTGGAAGACTTCGTATAAATATATTAATAAGAATAATATTATATATACATGTATGATTTCAGAATTATAACTGCAATATTATTATTGAAAACAGTTTAAGGGGTTTTTTGCTTTGATCTTTAGTATAAATTCTAGATACAGTTAACTTAGTGTGTTTAAAAACCATTTTATTTTGTTCTTGTTTCTTGGGTGCTGGGGATCAAACTCAGGGCCTTGCACTTGCTAGGCAAGTACTCTACCACTGAGCTAAATCTCCAACCATTTTAAACTGTTCCTTTTTATGTGGTTAAACCACATTGACACATGATTAGATTCATTTGTCCCATTTTGCTTTTGATTTTTAAAAAGATTTTTCATTTATTTTATTTGTTTTGTTTCTTTTTTTAGTACAGAGAATTGAACTCAGAGCCTCCCCACTGAACTTCATTGCCAGGCCCTGTTTATTTTTTATTTTGAGACAAGGTCTCGCGAGGTTGCTAAATTGCCTAGGCTAGGCTTGAACTTTTTATCCTCCTGCCTCAGTCTCCCAGAGTGCTGAGATTATAGGTGTGTGTCACCATGTTACTGGGGTTTCTGGGGTACTGTGAGGTTTTTCTAGAGATTCTTCCCAGGCTTTTATTGTCCTGAGCAAAGAACTGGTCAAGACACATGCAAAAGATAGTGTGGTTTTACATTTTTTTTTTTTTTTTTTTTGGTGCTGGGGATCAAACTCAGGGCGTTGTGCTTTCAAGGCAAGCACTCTAACCACTGAGCTAAATCCCCAGCCCTTGGTTTTACATTTATTAAAGCTAGGAAAAGAAAAGGTGCTCTGCAGAGCAAGTGTGGGTGAATTAAAGTCGGAAAAGAAGTGCACCCTACACGGTGAGAATGCGCGCTGACAAGAAGAGAGCACCGTGGAGTGAGGTTAATGGCGCTGTCTTCTCCAGCCCCATCCTGATGCCTGGTCTGGGCCGTCCTGTGGATAGAGTTCTCTGATTGGCCCTAGGTGCAGGGCTTGGGTATGCGTGTCCTGGATCTCCTTGACTGACAAATCGTGCCCACTCACATTGCCGCTTTGCCACACGCTAGCCTCCTGCCTCAACCATCCCCAGCTTGCTTTTGATTCTAAAGATTTAATTTCAACGTATAAGGATATAAACCATTTTAAACTGTGGTGGACTTATTGTGGTCAGCTTGCGCAGGAAGGCCCAGCTGGACTGAGTTGGTGGGTTCTGGGTGTAGAGGATCCACCTGAGGATTGTTGCTGACACACCACACAGGAGAACGGGAGCGGAAGATGGCGGCCTGCTGTTTCTCAGGAGAAGCTCTGTCATGGCTGGTTCTCCTGAATGAACTCGGCTGTTCTAGTCACCGGAGGAGCTTGGGGCCTTGCTGTCATCGGGAATGGCTGCTGTTCACTTTGGGCGTCTTCATCTCCACTGTGAGTGTCATAACTTGACTTTGGTGTAGATTTGTTCAGCCTTTTAGTGCAGCTGTGGATGTACATGGGAAATTGTTGTGGGCTTCTAGCCCTTGATTAGATCTTTTGGGTCTCTGGTGTATAGGTAGCCATTTTGCACTCTTCCTGCATTTGGCTTGTGTGTGTGAATGTTGTAATGTGTAAATGTCCTGTGTTAAATCTGCTCTTTTGCAAACCATTGACTCTAGAAAGGTAACTAATACGGAAATTGATCCTAGAAAAGTGGGGTCCTTGCTGTGACATTGCCTGGCCATGTGGCTTGAGAGCCTTTGGAATTAATTTGGAAAGGTTTTGAGAGCTCACCTAAAAAGGCAGCCCTGGAACACTCTAAACTTACTGTATAAAAGACTCTGGTCAGAGCATGGAAAACCAGAGTAACTGATGGAAATGCTGCTGGTTAGGATGAGGCTTGGGAGGCCTCTGTTGAGAAAGACTGTATTGGCTGCTGGATCCTGGGTGGTATATGTGTGCTCTGGGAGAGGTTGGTCTGCATTTTGCTCGTGTTTGGCGATACTGCCTGGGTGGCAGAAAAATTTCAGCGCAGTTTGGTGTTGGGACGGCAGCATAGTTACTGTTGAGGGCTTTTGGCTGGATCTATGTTGGAAATTAAGAACAGAGAGCCAGCAGGGCGACTTGAAGTATTTGGCCAGAGGGGAGCTGTGAACTGAAAGGATGAACAGAGGAGAACGTGGTTGTGGGGAAGAAACAGGACAATGGAAAAATGACCTGAGGCCTTTTACCAGAAGGAAAGAGTGTGTTTGGGGTGCAGGAGAACCTTTGGGGTGTCTCTTAATGTTGCCATGTTCTTTTGTTAAAGTTTATGGAAACCAAAGAATTTTAAAATTTGAAGCCATATTTTTTAATGTGGATACAATGTATTGGTATATTGTATCTTGTAAACCATTCATTGTTTTAGAACAAGCAAGAGAGACATTGGAGGTGTTGTATATTTGTATGTATATTTGTAATTTGTGGACACCTGTTTGTAATAAGTTTTGAAAATCCTTTGAATATTTGTTTTTTTCTTTTACAAGTGCATTGAACTATTTATTGAGAAAGGCTTTGTGTAAAACTTGCCTCAGAATATGCCCATTAGTTATTAAAGATGGGGACAAAGAGATTATGTATAAGAAATACTTTGAGGGCTATGTTATGCTTCACTTCTTGAAGTTCAGTTTAATTTTTTTATTTCCTGAGATAGGGTCTCACTAGATTGCCCAGACTGGTCTCCTGTTTGTTTCTGATGTGGGAACGAGTGCAGTAAGAATTGTATTGTTAACGTAAATCTGAACAGACCGAAATATGTTAACTCTTCACAAACCTGCCGGTGATGACTATGGTTTAAAGAAATGTGTCTGGTTATTAAATTGACGGAGGTGGATTGTGGTGGACTTATTGTGGTCAACTTGAGCAGGAACACCCAGCTGGACTGAGTTGGTGGGTTCTGGGCACAGAGGATCCACCTGAGGATTGTTGCCGACACAACATACAGGAGAAGGGGAGCCGGCTGTTTCCCAGGAGAAGCTCTGTTGTGGCTGGTTCTCCTAAAGGAGACTCAGCTGTTCTCATCGCAGAAGGAGCTAAGGGCTACTGTTTGCTTTGGGGGATCTCTGGTCTTCGTCTCTGCTGTGAGCGTCGTATTCTGGCTCCAGTATAGATTTCTTCAGCCTTTTAGTGCAGACATGGACGTACATGGGACAGTGCCGTGGGCTCCCAGCCCTTGACTGGATCTTTCGGGTCCCGAGTGCCTAGATAGGCATTCTGCAATCTTCCTGCATTTGGCTTGTGTGTGTGAATGTTGTAATGTGTAGATATCCTGTATCAAATCTGCTCTTTTGCGAATCATTGACTCTAGAAAGGTAACTAATACAAACCATAACATTTCTAAGTAGAGTCTACAAAATAAAGTGTTTTCTATTCTGAAAAACTTTTATGTATGTTTGCAGGACACAGATAAATGATTACATTCATCATGGGGATTTGGTACATGTACAAAATTAGATCACATTTCTAACTGTTCTACCCTGAGCATTCTCTTCTTCTATAGGTAATCATTTATAAAACTATGATTTGTACTCTGTTTTTTCCTCCTGGATTGGGGATAGAATTCAGAAATGCTCTAGGGCTGTTGAGCTACATATAATAAGCCACATTCCAAACCTATTGATTGACTGATTGATTGTCTCACTACATAGTTTACTACATAACTCCTAAACTCACTATGTAACCCAGAATGGCCTCAAATTTACAATTCTTCTGCCTCACCCTCTGGAGTACAGGGGTTATAGGTATGTAGCACCATGCCCAGCTCTCTCTCTCTTTTTTTTTTTTTTCTGAGACAGGATCTCACCAAATTGCCCAGGCTGGCTTTGAATTTACAATCCTCCCACCTCAGCCTTCTGAGTAGCTGGGATTACAGGCATGTGCCACTGTGCCTGGCTTATACACAGTACTTTAGTTTTAAAAAATCTAAGCAGAGCTGGGCATGGTGGTACACACTCGTAATCCCAGCACTTGGGAGGCTGAGGCAGGAGGATCACCTTGAGTTTGACCAGCCTGGGCTACATTGTGAGTTCAAGGCCAGCCTGGGGGTTGAGGATTTAGCTCAGTGGTAGAGCGCTTGCCTAGCAAGCACAAGGCCCTGAGTTCCATCCCTATCACCCTCCCCCACCAAAAAAGAAAAAAAAGTCATCATCATTGAGGCCATCCTGAACGACATAGTGAGACCTTGTCTCAAAAAAAAAACACTAAACAAATATGTCTATATTTTTGTACCCTCCTCTTTCAGATAAAAGGTGGTATATCACTCACTACATACTTCTGTCACTGACTCTTTTTCATGTAATATATATGGGCGAGATAAGCATAATAAATTTAATTGTACAAAGGGTATTACATAGAGAACTCTGGAGTATATTTTCATGTGTGAACGTGGAAGTAAGCATTAAAATTCCAGGGAAACAAATATTTGGGGGGTGCTTTTCTCTCCTCCTCACCCCCTCCCATCCCGGGGCAGACTGTTCTGTGAGCTTATGCAAAGGAAGCCAAGTTCTTGTTTGTCACAGGCTTAGCAGCGAGTCATAGCAACGCAATCCTAGCTTCAGCTTTCCCTTATTTTTATTTGCTTATTTGTACTTGTACTTAGATGAAGCCTCAAGTTTGTCTTCTAAATTGAATAGCTGTAAATGTTTTTCACTTCTTCATGGCCATCCAGTATGGCTTTTAGAAAAGTCAGCGCTCTTGAGTCTCTAAGACATGACCCTTTTGAGGATCCTAGTGCTTAAGAAGGAAAAATATGTAAATAAAATTCCTTTATGCAAATGCTTCTGCAGCTCTCATTGCCAGCCAAATTCTTGTAAATCATGATAAACAGATGCTACTGAACTAAACAACTAAGTAAAATTATGGAGATAGATTCTATTTATCTTATTTTTCAGTGTTAGGGAGCGAGAAAGGATATTAACAAAATTTTATCTGTCTGCATGACAATTAGAGTAGACACTAAGAAGTCTATTCATTGATTTCCACAGGCCAGATGTGGGACTCCTACAGATGGGAGAGCCCTGTGGGCAGAGGTTCCTTCACAACTTAGTCGTCTTCACCACAGAACTAGACTTGGGAGGCAGTCCAGTATCCAGCTTGCTATGTCTCTGTCTATTGTTTAGCTTTCTGTTATTGGTTTGTTTTCTGTTTTTAAATCTTTTAAAAAAATTGAAGATTCACATAAGTTAAAATTTACCATTTTAACTGTTCAAAATATATAACCCAGTGGCTTCTAGTACATTTACAATGCCGTGCAATCTTCCTTCTGGAACTGCAGAGCACTCTCATTTTCCTCCCCCAAAGCCCTGTACTCTGAAAAATCCACCCCCGCCCCAGCCAGTGGCAGCCCATCTACCACCTGTGGATTTGCCTATTCTGGACGTTTGGAAACATACAACATGTGGCATTTTGTGTCTGGTTTTCTTCACTTAGCATAATGTTCTCAAGGCTCATCCATCATCTAACGCATATCAGTATTTCATTTCCTATTTATGGCTAAAATCTCGTATGAATACCCTGTCATTTATCCATACATTACTTGGTGAATATTTTGGTGTTTTTTACCTTTTGGGAATGTGGATAATTTTTATCCCAGCACAATTTGTTGAAAAGCCTAATGCTTTCCCTCATTGGCACCCTTGTTGAAAATTAATTGAACATAGATATAGGAATGTATCACTAGACTCCCCGTTCTTTTTCACTGATCTTTATGTCTATCCTCATGCCAGTACTACACTGTTTTGATTATTGTAGTTTCGTAGTAAGTTGTAAAATTGAAGAGTGTGACACCCTCCCACATTCTTTTTCAAGATTGTATTGGCTACTGGGGGTCCTTGGCCACTCCACGTGAATTTTAATATCAGCTTCTTCATTTCTACAAAAATAGTAATTAGAGTTTTGATAGAGATTGCACTGAATGTGTAGTTCCATTTGGGGGACTATTCTAATTGTAACAACATTTAAATTTTCCAACCTGTGAATATACAACCTGTTTTAATTTCTTATTTAATTTCTTTCAACAATGCTTTCTAGTTTCCACTACATAAGTTTTGAATTGCTCTGGCTAAATTTTTTCCTAACAAATTTATTGTTTTTCATACTGTTTTATTGGAAATTGTTTTCTTAATTTGACCTTGAGTGTTCATTACTTGTATATAGACATACAGCTTGTGATTGTTAACAGATTGTGTCAATTTGAGTAAGAAATGCCTGACTAAATTGGATCAGCATAATTCTGGGTGTGGCTGAAGGAAATTTGCTGAAGACAGAAGACCCACCCTGGGTGTGAGAGACACCAACCAATAGGCTTGCTGTCTAAATGGAATAAAAAGGGAAAAGAAGTGGATTGGCTGGCTTTTGTTTCTTTGGAGGAGCTCTGGTCTTCACCTGCACTTTGGACATTGTCTCCTGGCTTCCAGCAAAGACTCTTCAATCTTCCATCGCAAACCCTCCAGCTTCCTGGTACAGACTCACATGGGACATTGCAGTGAGCTCCAGGCCTTCAACTGGCTCCTTGGGATCTGCAGGGCACAGATAGCCTTTTGTACTTTTCCACACCTTACTCTGTGAGCAGCCACCGTAAGCCAATTTTGTGAATTCTTATGTATTTGTATATCTTGCATTGTCTATTTCTCTTGTAAGTACTGATGATACACAACTGATATTATATATTGATGTTAATATTTCTCATTTTTGTGGTACTCAGGATTGAACCCAGGAAGCACTGAGCTACACCCGCCACCGTTTTTGCTTTTTTATTTTGAGACAGGGTCTCACCACATTGCCCAGACTGGCCGTGAACTTGCCATCTTCCTGCCTCAGCCTCCTGAGTTACTATGCCCAACGTAATGTTACTAATATTTTAAAGGGAACTATTTTCCCACTAGTGCATCCTTGAGAAGTTTTATTAATTCTTTGGCTTTATCAGATACTCTGTGACCTTTAGTCTAAATGCTGAAAATATTACTACTCAAACTATTTAATCTTAGTCTTACCCACCTTCTTCTTTTCCTTCTTCTCCTCCTTTTTCCTCTTCTTCCTCTTCTCCTTCTCCTTTTTTCTTCTGTCTCTCCCTCTCCCTCCCTCTCCCTGCACCCCTCTCCTCCCTCCTCCTTTTTCTAGTACTGGGGACTGAACCCAGGACCTTCACACCTATCTATATCCCCATCCCCTTTTTAAATTTTTTATTTCAAAATAGAGTCCTGCTAAGTCACTAAGTTGCCCAGTCATGTTTTAAACTTGTCATTCTCCTGCCTCAGTCTCCCAGAGTGCTGGGATTACAGGTGTGCGTCACCACTTTTTTTTTTTTTTTAATTGGGATTGAACCCAGGATCTCCTGCATACTAGGTTGTACTCTACCACTGAACACCACAGCTACCCATGTGTTACTTTCCTTTTCCTAACTTTTTTATAGAAATGCCAACTTCTTTCCCAGATTTTTACATTATCATTTTTCTTGAAAGGAAAATGAAATATACACTATATCATGCATTTAATTTATTTCATCTTCTTATTCATTCTTTCTCATTCTGCTTATTGCTTTGAACTCTCTTCACTCTCTTCTTGAAGACACTAACTTGCTCTTCTATTTTGCAGCACAGGTATCTTCCTAGGATGGGTATGAGCCACCATTTATGTGCGCCACATTTTCCCCTCTCTTAGTTTCCGCTCTAATGTTGTGGGCTGTGTCCTCAGGAAGTTTCCTCAGAAAGGCTAAGAGGTAATTCCTTGAACACGTTGAAAATGATTTTGACCTTAAACTTGAATAGTGGTTTTGTGGGAAACAGAATGTGAAGTCAAATGAGACTTTGTTTAGGATTTTATACTTTGTTCCTTTGCTTGCCAGCATCTATTATACCAAAGAGAAGTTGCTTCTAGTGGGAACATGTATTTTTCTTTCAGGAGGCTTTTGGGATCCCTTTAATTTCAGTGTCCTGAAGTTTCACAGTGATGTACCTTGGTGTCTTTCGTTTTGTTGTTGTTTTTCATTTGTTCTGATTGGCACTTTTCAATTGAAGTTATTATCCTATTTTAAGAGGGTAATTTTTTTGTTATTTAAAAAATGTACTCTCTCCAGTTTTGTTCTTTTTATTCATTTGTTTGTGAATGTGCTCTTTTTCTGTAATTCTTATTTGTTGGATCCTAGGTCTTCTGATCCTCTGTTTTTGTCTTTTTCTCTCATATGATCTGTTTTACTACAATCTGTGAGGATTCCTTCACTTTATCATTGGATCCTTAAAATAGGCAAATCATACAAAATCACAATTTATATAGGAGAAAAATGGTCAAATATCTGCAATTTTATATGGTTCAATTTAGCATTCAATTTTGTTTTTTAACTTTGAAGAATTAATTCCTGTTTGGTGATTATTCCTTTTTCATAACATCCAATACTTTTTTCTTTCCTTTTCTTTGGTTCTGGGGTATTGAACTCTGGGCCTTGTGCTTACTAGACAAGTGCTCTACCACGGAGCTAAATCCCCAACCCCTCTTTTCTTTTACATGGAGTACACTTCAAAAATCTCTCTCTCTTTTTTTTTTTTCTGCTCCTTCCTTGTCAGTTAATTTTTGTCCTGTTCAAAATTACAGGTTTTCTTTAAGCAGTGGGAATTGTATTAGTCACTTTCCTATCACTGGGTCAAAATACCTAACACTGGTAACTTAAGAAGGAAAGGTTTATGTGGCTCATGATTTCAGTGAGTTCAATCCATGTATGGCTGGATGACTCCAAGGCAGAAATGGCATTGTGGGAGGGCACGGTGAAGGAAAGCTGCTCAACCCATGGCAGCCAGGAAGCAGAGAGAGAGAAGGGAGGAGCTGGGGGAAAGAATACGCCCTTTCAGGTCATGCCCTCAGTAATCTGCCTCTTCCAACCACATGCCACCTCCTAAAAGGACATTCAGCTATTAACTCATCAACTTATTAATCCACTGGTAAGTATAGCACCTATGATCCAGTGAGTATCCAAAGGCCACACCTCTGAACACATGAGGGACATTTTAGATCTGAGCCATAACAGCGATCTTTTAGAGTCAGCTCATGTTTAGGAATGGGGCCACCAGAAGGCTGACTCTAGGCTCTAGAACTGGGCCTGACTTGCTCACTTGTGGACTTGACTTTAGGTTGAGGGCTGAGAGTGAGTGCTTCTCTAGGAGAATGACAAATGCTAGCATGAGGAGGGCTGTTCTGGGAGGTGCCAGCCCATGTTAATTGGCCTAGTTCTCCCTGGACAGTTCACTTCCCTTTCCCTAGAAGCGAACCCTGAGTTTCTGCCTGTGGGAGAATGGCTTGCTGCTTATGATTCTGCCTATAACGTGGAGGTAGAAGGTACTGATTCATCTACATGCCTTCAAATAATTTCTCATTTTCAGCACAAATTCTTATTATTGTCCTATACCACACTGGCTTCTTCACACTGTTGGGGAGAGTCGTTCCCCACCTTCTGTGTTCCTTCATCATAGAAGGAAGCAAGACATTCATTACTAATCCCTTCTCCACAATCTACTTAAAATTTGATTCTCCAGGAATATGCTTATTTAATGGTGTGACATGTAACACAAATGTATGCATGTAACAGCTTAGGCTCCAGCTTGAGAAATGAGGGTCTAGTACAACCACTTTGAAAATCTGGAAACCTTCTGAAGATCAAAAACCAGGGTAATAGCATGATCAGATGTATGTGATCCTATTAGAATCACTTGAAAAGGAAAGCCAGTGACCACAAAGTTCCCCTTCAACTGTGCCATAAGTTCTTTCAGTCATCTTGATTACAAAATTAGTCCATGCTTATTTTTGAAAATGTGGGAAATGGTAAAAACACAAAGGAAAAAATAAAGGTAACTCTAATCTCATCACCTTGAGATAAACATTTTTTTAACAGCATTTTAATTTCCTCTGTCTAGGTATATATACTTTTTTTTTTTGCTTAATGAAAGTGCGATCGTATTGGAGGTACTGTTTTATAACTTGCTTTTCTCAAATTAGTTCTTTGCTCTGAATATTTTAAAGTAATTTTCTTTTTTATATGAACAGATACCCCTGCGAGGGTTGACGTATTAGGTGATAGAAGTAATAGATGGTGACTGAGAAGTGCCTGGTTCCCATCCTTGGGATGTCTGATTCAAAGGCACTGAGGTGGGCGGCCAGAGAGATGGTGGAGCTGAGTTTGGAGTCACGGGGCACTGGGTTTGTCTGGAGAGGGTGGGTACAACAGGGAAGGGGGTGAGGGGTGTTATGGTTTGGATTGAAAATGTTCCCCAAAGGCCTCATGTGCTCATAAGCAGGGCTTTTAGATTGAATCATGGAGGTGATATGATTGACTTGCTGTTAGGAGGTGAGGCTTGGTTGGAGGAGGCACTGGGGTGTAACCTGGAGGTGTAACCTGGGAAGATAGCTTTCCCTCCGTGGCTCCTCCTTTCACTTTCTGCTTTCTAGCTGCCATGATGTGAACAGCTTTTCTTTGCTCAGACCCTTTGATCATGCCCTACTTTCCTTGGAATTGGCTGACCATGGCCTGAAAACGTGATCCAGAATAAACCTTGCCTCTTTTAAATTGTGGGTGTTGAGTATTTCATCCCTTCAGCAAGAAAGTAACAAAGACAGATTTTGGTACCAGAGGAGTGGAGACATTGATGTGGCTGACTGTGTGGGTTAAAAGTCTTTGGACCTGGCTTCTGGGAGGAGTTTGAAAGGTTTGGAGCTGCCAAATAGAGAAGCCCTAGAATGCTGTAATCCAAGCTTGATGGGAGATTCTGATCAGAGTTTAGAAGGCCAGGATGCTGATAAAAAGGCAGATAGTAAAGACCCAGCTCCAGAGGTTTCAATTGGGAACAAGGAGTCCATTGGCAGTTGGACTCCAGGCCACATATGTTATGCTCTGGCAGAAAATTTGCCTATGTTTTGCTCATGTCCTGAGACTTTGTGGAAGACTGAAATTAAGGACAGCAGAATAAGTAATCTGTTGAAGGAAATTTCAAGGCAGGCTTGAAATTTGAGGCTGTGGTGTGGGTACTGCTGGTGGCTTTTAACCATATCACCTGTGGAGAAAAGCACCAGAAAGCAGAACTGAATAATTTGAAAAATGTTGCTGGTGGCCAGAAAGGAAGTGCCTATAAAGTTGGGGCCAAGGAGAGCTTGGTTGCTGAACAGATTTGCATCAAAAAGAAGCCAAGTACTTATAGGACAATAGGAAGGATGCCTTGATCCTATGAATCAGCAAGATCCCATTCTCCACAGACTTAAGGGTCCAAAAAGTGAAAGACTTTGCTTTGAGAAGAGATCCCCAGGGTGCCTTGTTGGAGAAAGGCTGATTAGGGAATTGGCTTGCTGTGATTTGTTTCATAGCGCTTAGCCAAGCAGGGACGCAGAAGCCCACTGCAGCCAGAGCCCAAGGGAACCTGGCTGCTCATACTGATGGTCGGCCTTGAGGTCATCCACGTGGTGCTTAGAGGCATGCAGAATGCAAGAATTGTGGGGTGAGGGAGGCTTCCACACAGATTTCAGAAGAAGATCTGGGAGGCCAGGCAGCGTGCCCCTGAGAGGCAGATCATGAAGCTGTGAGTCTGAAGGTAAAATTACAACGGGTGCCCCTGGAAGTTTGAGAACTCAGGAACACGAAACATCTGCTGAGGAAAGCCACAGGCAGTGAGCAGAGCCAGCTGAAAAGAGAAGTCATATGGGCTGTAATGGGCAAGGTTGTAGGGGTGGGGCTGCCCAAGCCCTTTGGAGCTCACACCTTTGCCTTTCATCTTACTTTGGTCCGATTCCTTTCTATCCCCTGTTTCTCCCTTTTGGAATGGGAATGACCCTGCAGACCCTGTGCCATTGTACGTCTGCAGTGTTTAACTTTTTTTTTTTTTTTTTTTTTTTTTTAATTTTTACAGGGGCTCACAACTAAGAGTTTGCCTTAAGTCTCAGAGGAGACTTTGGACTTGAACTTTTCAGTGACAGTGAAACTATTAAAACTTTGTTGACTCTTAGAGACTGACTAATGCATTTTGCATAAAGACATACATACGAGTCTTTTGGGATCAGAGGCAGAATGTTATGGTTTGAATTAAGAATGTCTCCATGTATTCATAGGGTTTTTGGAAGGTGATTGAATCATGGGGGCGATGTAGCTGAATTAGGAGATGAGGCCTAGTTGGAGAAGGTGGGTTACTGGGCATGTGACCTGGAAGGGTATATCTCCCTCTGTGACTCCTCACTTTGCTATCTGCTTTCTGGCCACCCTGATGTGAGCAGCCTTTTTTGCCCAGACCCTTCCACCATGCCTTACCTTTCTTGGAGCCTGCCAACCATCAACTAAAAACATAAGGCAAGTAAACCTGGCCTCCATTAAGTTGTAGGTGTTGAGTATTTTGTCCCAGAGATGAGAAAGTAAGCCAAGGGGTTGTCATGATTCTGGGGAAGTGAGAGCAGCCTCTGAGCCTCAAGGTCAGGCCAGAATAAACACATTGGCCACAGAGATAGTAAGAGCAAGTAGAATTTCCTAGGCCCTTGCTAGGTGCCAGGAACTGTGCTCTAGAGCTGCTTTCGACAACCAAATGAGTGAATGTGTATTATTCCATTTTTAAGGATGAAGAAACAGAGGCCGAGAGGTTAAAAATATGTCTAGGTGTGGCAGATTGCATTTTCCTAAAATGGCCACAACAGTATTCCTGGTCCCACCTGCTTTTCCAAACACTGTATTTATTAATTCTCCTTTGCCATAGGATCTGTGTCTTTCCCCTGGAAAGTGGACAGGCCTTTGTGACTGTCCAGATGAGTAGAACCCTGCATAGATCTCACCTCATAAACTTGCAAGTCTTGGTTTAAAGAGGCAGAACAGCATCTTACTGTCTCTTTGCTGTGGATTCCTACCCTCTGAACCCAACCCCATGTTTTAAGGAAGCCCACACTTGATGAAGAGGCCACATGTCAGTATTCTGTTTAATAGTCTCAACTTAGGTCCCAGCAATGGCTGATCAATCACCAGATGTGGGAGAAGAGAAACCTTTTGAGGATCCTGGACTGCAGCTCTTATTTTACCTCATGCTTCCACTCTTCCACCCGAGGCCTCAGACCAGGTTGAATAGAGACCTTGAATTGCCCCATTTTACCCTATCTAACTTCCTAATGTATGGAGTTCATTAGCGTGAAAAAGAATTATCTTATAGTTGTCTTCCACCCTGAAAGGAAGAAAGCAAAGGGGGACGATAGTGGCCTGTCTCCTGCCATCATGAAGAAGCGGGAGGCCAAGAAGGTGGTAACTCCCTTGTTTGAGAAAATGCCTAAGAATTTTTGCATTGGATAGGGCATCCAACAGAAGGGACCTTATCTGCTTGTCAAATGACCCCGCAGGCTATCCTCTAAAGGGGCTGAAAGAGCCTCCTGCAATTAAGCAGTCCATCCACCCTTGAATGGCCAAAAAGCTACTCAACTGCCTAAGCTGGTCCATAAGTACACACCAGGGAAGAAACAAGAACAGAAGCAGAGACTGTAGGCCTGAGCTGAGGAGAAAGCTGCCCAGTAAGGGGATTCCACCACTAAGAGACCATCTGTCTTTCATGTAAGGGTTAATATTGTCACCTGAGTAGAGAGCAAGAAGACTCAGCTGGTGGTAATTGTACATAGCATAGAGGCTACTAGACTGGTCGTCTTCCTGTCTGCCCTGTACACTCCCTACTGCATTACCAAGGGGAAAGCAGGCTAAGACTTCTAGTCCACAGGAAGACATGCACCACCGCAGCCTTTACACGGGAACTCAGAAGACAAAGGGATCTGGCAAGGCTGGTTGAAGCTATTAGGACCAGTCACAATGATGGCTGAGATCCACTGCACTGGGGAGGCAACATCCTGGGTTTAAGTGTGGCTTGCACTGCCAAGATGGAAAAGGCAAATCTAAAGAACCCACCACTGCTGAGTTAAATATGCACTCCTGAGTTTTCTGTACATAAAAATGATAAAAATTGTCCTAAAAATTCTGGTTTTTTTGATGAGGGCCATGCAGACCCCAGGTTTGAGTCTCACTCTGTCTACCTCCAGAGCCTCTGCCTTTACTCACAGGGCCGTACCATCCACAGTTGGGGACGCCTACTGTGCTGGTTTCCTGGGGCTGCTGGGACAAAGCACCACACTGTGGCTGTGCTAATTACCCTGATTTGATCATGGCTTAACAGATACATGTATTGGAGTAGCATATTTTACCCTATAAATATGTACAGTTATGTGTCAATTAAAAATCAAAGTACCACAGACCATGTGGCTTAAAAGAAATTGATATTCTCACAATTCTAGAAGTTTGAGAACAACATGTCGGCAGGGATAGTTTTTCTCAGGCCTATCTCCTTGGCTTATATGACTGTCTTCTCCTCCCTGTGCCCTCATACGGTCTTTCCTGTGTTCCTGTCTGTGTCCCTGTCTGTGTCCTAATCGCCTTGTCTTATCGGGCCAACAGTCATGCTGGATTAGAGCCCACACATATGACTTCATTTTACTTCATCACCTCTTTAAAGTCCCTGTCTCCCTAGTCAGTCACATTCTGAGGTACCAGGGCTTCAACACATAAGCCTTGGAGGGAACAGCTGAGCCCACAGGACCACCACCAGCCATTCCGGAGGTCTGTGGGGTTGGACTCTGGCTCCTAGCCCACTTCTCTAACCCGAGGCCTTCATCCCTTCCCTTCCAGGGCAGTGGTTTTAGACTCTGGCTGCATATTGGGGTCATCTGGTGAGTCAAAACAAACAAAAAAACAATAGCTTTTGCCCAGTCTTCCCCCAGACCCATTAAAACCAGGATCTCTGGTAGGTCCTGGGCATCGGCATGTTTGAAGTGTTCCTTGATGACTCTAATATGGAGCCAGGGCTGAGGCCCGCTGCTCTAGGGGGTCAGAGTGGTCTGAGCAGTGAGCCAGAGAAGTGACTGAAGTAGCAGACAACTGTGGGAGAAAATTGCTCCTGTGGTTAGGAAAAAAAATCAAAACTGGGAGAATCCCAACACAGTTCACAGTGGCTTAGGATATGAAGAGATGGAGTGCTAAGTGCAACACACACCAAAAGTGGTAGGGAGATGTCCATCCCATTAGTCAAGATGTGAAATTCCATTACATGAAATTAGAAAGAAATAAAAGGAAAAGCAGGAGAGCACAAGTTATTCCCTGGAAGTGAAGAAACAGATGAATAATTAATTAGGGCTTGATGCAAGCCTCCCATTAAGCCCAGTTTTCATGTTTTACTTTGAAAAATTCCACCTGAGCAGTTTTTTGACTTGATTATATAAAATGCAAAAGGCAACTGCCAGTCTTATTGTTTGGCTGCAGCTGCTCCATACCCAGCATGTCAGAAACCTCGAGCTCTTGACCGGAAGCGGGCAGCAGCGGCTGTCCTAGGGAGCCGGTCCCTGGCCACAGACACTTGGCACACCTCTCTTCAGGCTCTCTTCTTTCCTTTCCTCCCGCCTCCCTTGCTTGTCCTCCGGCTGTTTCTGGGGCTTACCGTTGCTTGTGAATCGACATGGTGGATGCTGCTATTCCTGAATTCATTTATATTGGTATTACTACAGTAAATTCTTTATGAAATAAAAATCAATAGTCACCGACATCCTGAGTAGTGAGGAAAATAATTGTTTATGGCACTCAGCTTAAGCTGTTCTGGTAATCACGTTGAAAAATACAATATTTATTCATTAGATCAAATTTAATGAGGCCTCCTGGCAGTAATTATAAAAATTACTGTAGCAGTAAATTACTAATGAGTTGTGATGTGCTTCCTACCTGTGAAGAAGGACTGGGGGTTGAAAAAGCTGCTACCCAGATGA
The DNA here is from genome assembly GCA_004026905.1 of Hystrix cristata. NCBI lineage: Eukaryota > Metazoa > Chordata > Mammalia > Rodentia > Hystricidae > Hystrix > Hystrix cristata. The sequence continues at coordinate 60,854 of PVJO010009078.1, forward strand.
GGAGGCGAGGGAGGGAGCCCCGGGGCCCGTGCTGCGCTCTCGCCCAGGCAGAGAGGATCAGTCTATCCAGACCACAAAAGCGAACAAGAAAAAAGACCCCGGACACACAACCAGGGGGCATGCTTACAGCCCTGGGAACAGGATCAAGATTAGAGCATTCTTTTCCCCGAAGGTGAGCGTCCTCTCGGAGACTCGGTGTTGTCGTGTGCTGGGGTCACGAAGGGGCACTCATCTGCAGCCTGGAAAGGACAGAGCTTCTTATTAAGGCTGGGAAATGATCCCAGACACACTCTGCCCTGCAAGTGTGAGGCCTGACTCTGCCTGAGGTGCAGTTTGTGCTTGCTTGGCTCTTTCAAAACCAGCCGCGAGGCACGGCGCCTGCTCCCAGGCGAGAGCAGTGGATGGTTTTTACAAGCTCCTGGGTGTCCTTCCTCCTCTAAAGGATCAGAACTGGCTAGAATTTTTGCTCTTCTATTTATAGCACGAGTCTAAGGTTTTGTTTTTTTAAGAATGTAAGTAATTAATTTTGATTGAAAGCCTAGGTGTGAAAATGCCAGAAAATACGCTGATCAGAGGCAAGCATGATTAAAAAAAAATATATATATTAACAGAGCTGAATGGAAATGTTAAATCTTGGGGAGGCTTGACTGGACACAGCTTTGTTGTGTGGTTTTCTGGGTTAAAACAGCCTTACCACATAACTGGGGTGTATTGTTTCACCCCTACCTGCAAGCTTTGTTCTCCAGACACAGAGCTGTAGCCTGTGATAAGGGACCAGCCAGGCCAGGTGAGGGCCCCCACCCCATCCGTAGCTGGAATCTGGTACCCAGCAGGAACACCCTCTGTGGCCCCAGCCTAGCTCCCCTCAAAAGCAATGTCTCTGAATAGCCGGCAGGCAGGCTGTCGTCTAGAGTGACAGCTATCTATTCAGGTGGTGGCTGCTATTGTCTTCTCACTTGTAACATCAAGAGGGTTTTTGTTTAACTTTAAGAATTCTGACAGCATCTCAGAATGTCGTACTCTGAGTGGGTCCAACCCCTCCTCGCGTGGGGAGGGCGCAATGACATTAGAGTGTACATTTTTTCCCCCTTTAAATTGCAGATGCCTTAAATGAGATTGTCAGGTTTGTTGGCTTGTCAGACGAAAGTATCAAGATTGTCACAGTGTATTATATCACTATAATATGATCATTGTACATGAAACTAATGAGTAATATTGTACTTAGTGGTGGGACCGAGTCATGGTAACATTAAAAGCAGCGAGCAGCCTTATATTTTACCCAGGAGAATCTGGGGGAGGTGGCTGCCCTGTGGGACAGAAGGCTGGAGCTTTGTCAAGCAGGGAAAGTCAAGAAGCATTCTTCGGAGAGGGAGGTCAGGAGGCCGCCAGCTGAGTGTAGAAGGGAGGCTGAGGCTCCTCAGGGAGGCTGACTGAAGGGTTTGCATCCTGAGAGGCACCCGGAAAATGGTTTCTGAAGGAAAGAATAAATATGAACTTTCTTTATAATTAGAATCCCAGGTCACTAGACTAGAGGTGACTGTTCTGAAGAGGACTCAAATGAAGCTATGTTATGTCAGCATCTGCCTGGCTTGGATCCCCCTCGGCCATCCACTCATTCTGTCCTCAGATGTCCGCAGCCTGGCTAATGCCAGGCACCTCGCCGGGCACTGGGTGCCCCGTGGTTTATATGAAGGGCACTGCTCTGTCTTTGTAAGGCTTACAGCGTAGCAGCTCAGGCAGAACAAAGACACCTACAGAACAACATGCCAGGTCCGTGGAGAAGAAAGGGGACGGAGGCCTCGCCTGTTCTGAGGAGGAGTGATGCTGAAGCTGAGAGTGCCACAGGCGAGGAGGAAGTAGGAGGGGAAAGCACGTTTGAAGCACAGAGGCCCTGGGAACCGAAGGGAGGTCAGAGGGACTGGAGCAAGGCAGCAGTCGGCAGTCACAGGAAGAGGAATGCGGCCTCTGGGCTCAGGGAGACCTGAGTTTGCATTTGGACCAATTTCTCGGTGAGTTCTAAGGGACTACATAATGTCCTCAGTCCGGCTCTCAGCACAGGTGCCAGCTTGTGGTAGAAATTCCATACATGGGAACCAGCGTGATCATTGCCAAGGGGCAGGCTGGAGAGCTTGCCGTGTCCCCACTCTGTGGCAGATGGGCTCTCGGGGCACAGGACCGACGAAAGGACAGACACGTGCAGATTGACGCTGCTGTCTTGCCTGAGTCGACATGCAGAAGAGGACAGAGCAAGTCCTGACGTGGCTGCAGGATAGCAGCGCCCCACCACATACATTCATTGACTTTGGTAGCAGGGAGTGATCTGTCCTCATACTGTTGATTAGATCGCACATGACAGTCCACTTGAGAACGCCCCCTGGATTTATTCCGGACGCAGACTGTACAGCCTTACTCAGGGGCCCCGAGTCCATTGCATCATGCATTTTTCCACGCCGGGCAAAAAAAAAGAAGTGGTCAATTTGAAGTCTGCATTTTTTCCAAGGTAGACTACTCTTATGTCTTCTATTCCAGAAAGTATGTTTCCGAAAATGGACAGGATTTACAGCATTTATCTTTTCTAAAAGATGCAAGTACATTCCTCTCATAATGTTATTGGAAACTGCGCTCATATTTGAAGGAGGAAAATGTCTCCCATGAACTATAAGAGAAATTAAACTCAGTGTTTAACATCTGTTAGACTTGGCTCATCACACCCATGGCTCTTTTTCTCCTAACTCAAGAGCAGCATGATAAGATGGAGCATGTGAGAGGTCCTTCCTGTCCCCAATCTTGGCAGTGCATTCAAGGATGGTCAACATTCATTTTGTGAGGTGGGTCGTGAACATCCTGATTAAGATTAATCTGGGAAGGCTGGCGGTGTAGCTCAGGGGTACAGCACTTGCCTAGCATGTGCCAGGCCATAGGTTCAATCCCTAGTACTACACACACACAATAAAAGGAAAGAAAGAAAAAAAGGATTAACCTGAGTCTGGCATTCCAGGAGAATTATTTGGTTAAAACAAACACTTTATTCCATGTGTCTTCTTCATCTACACCTTCCCGAGTTATTCCTGATAGGAGTCATTGTTGCTGGGGGTATAGTGAACATCATTAGCACTCCTGGGAGGAAGGACACAGCTTTAACAACCTGTACTTCCAGAAGATCATAAGTCTTTATTTTCTGAGAATGGCTGTCTAGACGAAAAGCATTCAGTGATGGGTTGAGTGAGCTTTATAACCAAAATGGCTGAACAAATGGGAAGTAGGGCTTCTAAACTGGCTTATCACTTCAAAATGCATAAACCAGGGAGTGCTGGGGAGGCCAGAACAGGGAAGAAGAGGAAGAGGGCAGACGTAGGCTGGAGACTCACCAGTCCTGCCAGGTGGGGCTTTGTCTGGCCCGCACTGCCTCTGGTACTCGAGGGCACACGTGCGTTCTCACACAGCTGCACGCTCCCTTGCCTGCAAGCCTGCTGCCCCCGAACTCTTTTGAGAGTGCCAGCTCAGAGTGGGCCTTAAAGAGCCGTCTGCAGAGGCTGCTCCGTGCACATGGTCAGCGCTTTGTGGAAGCTGCTTACTGGGGGTGCCTTAGAACTCAGCCTCTTTGTCCGGCAGACCGCACACTTCTGTTGGTTTTTTCCCCCTAAATTGAACCACTCCTGTCCCTAATTGTGTCACTCCTGCTGTCCCCTCTAGCCATCAGAGCCTGTGGCATGGTTCTGATTGTGTTGCAGTGCGTCCTTGAAGCATTCTTTTTGTTTGTGTTCAATGGCTCTCCTTCAGCTCACAACACAGTGGTGGCACTGGTTTCCTAGGGTCACCCATTCTCCTCTGAGGACCAGCCCAGAAAAGCTCCATCGTAATGAACGGGGCTTCAGACGGACGGACACACACATGGGCTTGAGAGCCCTCCTGGCTTCGGCCACTCTAACAAGATTTTGTCATTTGTGGCTTTTACGCATTGGAAAAACTTTCATCTCTGAGTTTCTATGGGCTATAAATACTTGGTAGGTTAAAAAGGAATCATTCAGAACATGAAATAAACAGAGCCTGGCACGTACACAGCAACACACCTCAACGGAGCCCTTCAACTTCTAGGCCAGAGCGGCAGGAATCTGAGACCGGGCTCGCTTCATCCCCGCTCCCATTCACTTCCCTCCCGGGCTGGACACTGCTCTGGCTGATGACCTCTTTGGGCCGGGTATTTTCCTAATGAGGCAGGAGGATTAGGTCTCCATGTTACTTACACTTTTAACCACCGAGGGAGGACTGTTGATTGCATCGAGGTTGGGGAACATTTTTAGAATGCATAGACAACATGATACGGAGATTATATATCTGCCACAAATTGAGAAAAGAGTCCGGCAGAGGGAAATTATATCTTGGTTCTGAAGTTGTTATGATCCTGGTTGTTTTTAAAGCTTTTTTTTTTTATTAGTATATGCTTGGAATGCATGATGAATATATTCACTGTGGGGAGCTGGTACATATACATATTGCATCCCGACCCTTTTTACTTCCCCTTCCCTCTCTTCTCTTCCATCTTCACAAAGGCTTCTTGGGGCTCTTTCCCATCTCCACAAAGGCTCTCTTTATCTTGGTCTTTATGGCTTGATTTTTAATTACTTTATTTTTTTTTCAGATTATAAGAGAAACACATGGGTGACTGGTGTAAAGCATTTAAGTAAGCAAGAAAGACTGAGAATAAAAATCAACCATATCTTCCAAAGAGAGCATTCTTATAATCTTAGTCCTGTGTGTTTGTAAAGTTCTATTATATAGCATATATAGAAAGGAGCACAAATCACAAATGGATATCTCGAGATTTCAAAAGGCTCTAGAAGTCATGCACACTCATGTCACCATCGCCAAGGCCAAAATGTCTCTTGTACTGAACAAACCGGGCAAGTCTCTTCCCAGTTACACCCTTTCAGAAGTCCTTCCCCGAGAGGTGACCACTTTCTCATCTCTTACTTACTGTTTTGTACTTTGTAATGTAGATGTTATATATAAAAATAGCATATAATACCTCACATATGTTGTATGTCATATTTGTGTTCTGTTCTCTCTATACCTTTATACTTTGTTACATGTATGTCACATATTTTCATAAAACTGGATCATATTCTTTTTTTTTTTTTTTTTGGGTGGTGCCGGGGATCGAACTCAGGCCCTTGTGCTTACAAGGCAAGCACTCTAATCACTGAGCTAAATCCCCAGCCCCTGAATCATATTCTTGATGCAGTATTACAAATCTGATTTTCTCATCTACTAGACACGTATATTTTATTAAAATATGTTACATTTACTCACTAATACATATACATTACATATACTCAGTAAATTCTCATTTAAGTATAAATTTTATATACTTATCATTTTATGTAATAATTTTCTGCCCATAAGCATAAAACTAAACTCACTTTTTTTTGATGGTGCTGGGGATCAAACCTGTGACCTCATACATGCTAGGTAAGTACTCTTCCACTGAGCTACACCCCCAGCCCCCAAACTACCACATTCAATGGCTGAGTCTCATTGTTAGGTATAGCATAACTTGTAAGCTACTCTACTGATAAGCATTTATCTTTCCCTTATGATTCTATTTAAAAAGTGCCCTTAGGGTAACATCCATGAACAAACTTATTCCAAAGGTTTTGTAATCCTATTTTAGTGGCATAAATTTATTATGAATATTCTTCTTTTTAAAATTTTTTGAGACAGGAGTCTGGCTATGTTTTCCAGGCTGGTCTTGAACTCCTGGGGTTTCGTGATCCTCCTGCCTCTGCCTCCTAAGTAGTTAGAACTACAGGCACACACCACTATGCCTGACGTTTATGAGTAATATGTAAGTATTTTTTTGTGTGTGTGTGTGGGGGGGGGTTCCTAAGTTTTATTTGAGAATTCATAACAAATATTTCAGACAAAGGAGTTTTAATCCTTGTATTGGTTACTCTTCTCTTTGCTGAGACAAAATACCCTATACCCACAGTTAAAAGGAGGGAAGGTTTATTTAGCTCACAGTTTGTAGAGATTTCAGTTCACAGTTGGCTGGCTCCAAGGCAGGGTGGCCTGGCAAAGGCCATCGCAGGGGAGAAACAGTTCAAGACAGACAAAAAAACAGTGAAAGGAAGCAAGTGAACCAACAAGCGACAAATCTTTCTGTCCCTAATACCTTCTCTGGCCTGTGCGCCCTAGGATGAGTAGCACTCACACCTTTAATCCTAGCACCCTTAATCCTAGCATTGCCTCATGAATCAATCCCAGCATCACACACTCTAGATCTGGCCACCTCTGAAAAGCCCCACCTGTGACCTCATGAGGCTTTAGGGGGACATCTAGACACAAACCATAGCAATCCTAATCTTCCTTCTTTTCTTCCTCTTGGTCAATCTGGAAGTAAAGTAATTCATAACTCTCTTGGCTGTTAGCAACCATGTACCACCAATCACGTAGATTATTCTTCAAATAATTTTTGGTGAGATATTTCAAATACCTTTTGGAAAGAGGCACCTCGGAAGTCACAGTGACCTTGCTCTTGCTCCTTTCAAAAGTGATCATCCCTCCACCAAGATTCCCAGCTTTGTTATTCACTTTGATTCTTTTCTGGAAAAACTGTTCAAAAATTGTCAGCATCCATGATTCTGTCTTCTACAGGATATACACAGTCACAAGTGAACTTCGGGACCTGCTTATTTTTTTTGCCCCTTTCACCACCAGTTTTCCATGGTGCCACGGTGGAATCAGAAAGGGAGGTGGATGCAACAAGCAGGGCCTTCTTAATATATTGTCCTTTTACTTTGTTCCATGTTTTCTCTGTAGCATGCAGTCATATGATAGCATGTGCTAGAGGACTCGTGTGTGTGTGTGTGTGTGTGTGTGTGTGTGTGTGTGTACGTGGTCATACCTTCTAGGCCCAATACAGCCCGGTGTTGGAGCAGGAGACATAAGCTATGTTTGGGTTCACGCACAGTATTATTTAATTTAAAAAGTCATTGAAAAATTCTCTCTAGATTTCTTTTCCAGTTGGAGAATTTCTTCACAGATCATTCAATGTCTTCAATTCACAAGGGTGAAAACTAAAAACCAAAAACCAAAGATTCCCAACAAACAAAAAAGAGTACCAGGCTCCAGTGCTGTGGTTGAGTGTGGTGGTAAACACCACCTCCTCCACTTGACTGGAACACAGCACCGCAAAGACAGCATATTTCTTTCCATCTTTCCACTCGAATCCATGAATATCACTGCCCTTGTGCTCAGCCCCAATGCCAGGCTTTTTGTATAATGCTCTATGCTTCTCGTTGGGAATGAGATTGCCTTATAAACTCCAGGGGTGTGGGGTTGGCATCTTTGTTGAATTTTCATCTGGGGGTTCATTTTCCTGGTCAGTTACTTAATTTGTGTTTTAAATACTTCAAAATTTTTTCTTCAGTCAAAAAGACAAGTGAAAATAATTCTTAGAGATAAATATTTAAAGTAGAAGGGGCTTTTATTAGGATGTTTATTTACATCAATGCTGCAGAATTCTCTTTAGTCTAGAAGCCACAGGAATTATTATTTCTTTGTCACAGAATCCCTAGATCTTTGTGGGAGGCCTAGAAGCACCAGATTCTCTTCCATTTAAACAAGTTTCAATTCAATTCGCTTGTATTGGCAGAGAGCACCAAAATCTTAATTTTCTCAGCTAAGTTGCCCTGGGAGCTTTAAACAGGGATTTTTGTTTCCATCCTAACACATACCCAAGAAACAAAAACAAAACCACAACCCCGCTCTTCTCTAAAGCAATGAAAGCACATGTAGTTTCTCTTCCTGAAATCCATCCTGGCCAGGAGACTATATGTGAGTGAAAGTAAGGAAATCTTTCTTACTGTCTTAAGATAAATAAGCAAGCAAATAAATATTCATTTTTTAAAAATTCAAAAATATGAAAAATAAATGTATTTTCATGGTCCCTTCATCTTGGGCTTAATCATCAGCAACCGGCATTGGCGTCATACTTTAGAAATCAAAAATGGGACATGTTATCCACGTTGTCATGCAGAAAGTGGTTTATGTATTGTACACTTCTCCATAGCAGAACATAAAGACTCATCTCTTTTTGGGGAAGTGTCGGGGGGTGATGGGGATTGAACTCAGGGTCTTGGGCTTGCCAGGCAAGCTCTCTACCACTGAGCTAAATCTCATTTTTGACTGGCAGCAACCCCTCATCTCATTTTTGACTGGCAGCAGAGAGCCCCATAGCAAGGATCCCTATAACTTATTGACCATTTCCTATTAACGGACAACTAGGTTTTCTACAGATTTTTCTATTTAAAAACCTAGATTTTGAATCTAAGTGTTTCATAGGTCTAGTATAATACTAGCCACAGATACTAGCCAGGCTTGGGGACAGTCACGATTGGTGGCTTTTATCCAATTCTTGTTTCCAGCAAAGAAGGAATGAGACAATTCACAGTCAGGGAGTGGCCTGCCCACCCGGCACACAAATGTAAAGATAAAACCTTGTTTGTTTTTTCCATCCCAACCTCCCCGAATCCTTCCTCCTACATGATCTTTCTCCTCTCTGAGATGAGAAAAGAAAAATTTCCAAGAAAAATTTAGAAATGGGGTCTGGGGCCTGGACCAGGTTGATCTATAGCAACTTGTTTGGAGAAATGACTTCATTATATTTTCCTGGCTCTGTAGTCTTAGTTTCTTTCTGCAAGTTCTCTGGATTGCTCTGCACCTGGGAAGTGGAGACTGTTATTGGTGGGAAGACTTCCGGTGGTTGGAAGGTTATGGCTGATGATGCAGTTTAGTTGTAATTTCACACCAAACACAGCATTCCTAATTCCAACGAGGTGCTCCTGATCCAACTGCGGCATTTTGAGTCGCGTGTTTGTGGTGCCCACATCGTCGCCACTGAAAATAACAGAGTACATCAGAAAGCTGAAAGGCACATGAAGAGGACAGCTTCAGACTTGCATCTTGGAAGGGCAGAGTTCTGCATGTTGTGTTTGTGCTGTCAGCCCACGAAAACCAGGCAAGATTTAGGAAGAAAGGAAGGCTATTTACTAGAACAAAGTACATGATAGTTCACATTACACATTTTCTTGATGGACACAAAGCGACATCCACACTGATGGACTGTCGGCATGCGCCTCTCCTCGGAGCCCAGCTCTGTGTGATGGATAAGACAGTCTCAGGCAAGTGTCAGGAAGATTATCAAAAGAAAGAGCTGTCTGTAGTTGTTCCCTCTCGGAGGAGATTGACAACTCACCCTAACAAAAGGAAACATTAGTGTGCTATTTGCGTCTCCCAAAGAGACTGTGATAAGATGACGTGATAAATGGTGGGGTGGGGGTGGGAGGGAGGTTGCCATAAAAACACATAAGATAGCTGAATCGTGAAATGCAAAGAGAGCCTCAGCTGGCGCAGTTGATGAAGCTTGTTTATTTTAAAAAGGTGAGCTGGTCTGAACAATGAAAGTATCTGCAGATATCTTAGATGACAGCATAAATTCTGTAACCTGTGGGGCTAACAGCTTCAGGGGACATCTGAACATGCGTCAGAAAGGACTAGGTCTTCCTCCGTGTGCTTTCCCACCCCTCAGACCTTGTCCCTCTGTGCTGATGGCTGTCACGGGGGACAGTCCCACACACGACGGAAAGGACCAGGCAATCCAGAGCGGGATCCGGGTTTGGCAGAGCCTCGGGATCAGGGGTTGTGTACTGCAGTCATAGAGCGTGTCTGTTGTGATTCAGAAACAAACAAGGGGAACTTGAGCATATCCAAGTAGGAATTGTCCTCCAGAGAGGCTTTACCCGCAACTGTGGCCATGGCCACCCCTCATTATTTGCAGGCGTGGCACAGTTTCAAGCGGTTTCAAGTCCTCTTGGCAGGTTCGCTTCAAGGCGATGTGCTGTGAGCAGGTTGCGCATAGAAATGGAAAGTGCTTTGGCAGGTGCTGAAGTCCACGAGCTTCTTCAGGGAGCACCCGCTTTCTCCTTGCAGGCCCTCCCTTTTCACAGCATTTCCGGCCCCCATAGTGCTCCTGGCGTGGCGGTGTCTCTAACCTAGGGCACGTCAGACCGGCTAACAGGTTGGCAGGGCTTCTTTGGCTTGAGCTGACGTGGTTCTGCATCTCAAGGTTCTCAGTGGAACCCACCCTTGGGGCTAGCGGACTCTCTTATGAACCTGAAGTGGGGTCTTCGCAGTTACTGGCTGAACTTGGCTGGTCCAGAGGGGCTGAGAGCTCAGAAGAAGCTTTTGTTTAGCTATGGATATCAAGAACGGGATTTGGCCTGGCCTGAGTCTCCTCTGTAGACCTCAGTCAAGTCCAAGTATCTCTACCACTCCCTCGCACTCATCTAGGGTAACTTTGGCTTTTGGAATTCATGATAGAAATTTTCCAGGCTTTACCATCGCACACCTAGGGGCCTTTATTGAATCAAGCCCTCACCCAGGTCCTAGATTAGCCAAGTTCAGCATTTATTGAGGACATGTGCTTGGTCTTGACCCTGAAGATACCCAGGAGAGATAGTCTGACCCAAGGCTGGGTTCTGCAGAAAGCTGTGGAGTTCAAGACCACTTTTGCTCAGGTCAAGAGTCTTCTCACCCGCTGGAATCCAGACAGGCTCCTACCTGCATCACAGGAGAGTCAGGTACTGGCGGGGCTGGGGAAGTGTCTCCTGAGACTTATGCAAGGGCCCACTAGGTGGGAGTATTGTGTTCCGCCCACAATTTGGTTTTGGTAGAAAACATGGTCAATAGATTAAACAGAACAAAACAATAATAACAAAGAGAAGCCCTTCTGCTTAATGTTTCTTCTACTCT